>JAOCPT020793047.1:0-15741 GCA_026546935.2 Palythoa grandiflora
GTAAGTCAGATCCAAATGCCTACCATACGCACACAACAGACTTGAGTGGGTTGTGGGATAGATCTAGACGGCACAACTCATGTTGTAAGGATGACGCGAGCAGGTTGCATGCGATGGTTGTAGGTAAAAAGTGTACCGTCTAAATCAGCCTTTACACAACCGTCTGCCCAACTGATAATGCGTTTGTGCGTGTCTGTGAAATCACAAGCAAATAGTGTTTTTTTTTAACTCGTTTTGGTTTTTAAGTAGTAAAAAAAACACGGTCAGATGTCTGAAATTTGTGTTCTTACCCAGTAATCGACATAAATATACACTATAAGACATTGTTGTGTACATAATAACTTTGACTGATTTTGTACCGCAGATACATGAAATCGATAAAAAATAATCTTCGCGGTTATAAATGCAATTTTAACTTTAACATTTTGAAAGCCAAAAAAACCTTTAGGCTTCAATGCTGAACGTAACCTATGGATTAAAAGTCCACCGCTCTAATCATTGATCTAAGGAGACTTTCTTTTTCATACCAATGTCCTTGACGTAAACTTTTTTTTACGAACGTTCCTCCCACACCGTTCCATTTTTTTTCCTTCAAGTTCTTGAATGTAAAAACATCGAATTAGTCTTCCGCGTGTCGTATCGAGTATATCCTCTGTCCTGGATGCTCCTTTTCTCAACCTTTGGTTTTGGCCCACATGCATTCCATCACTTCTTCCAGTGTTTCCATCTCGTAAATTTCAGAAAACTGGTATAATTCCTTGTGAATCGCGGCACGATCTTTATGATCCAAATGATTGTGCCAATAGTCTTCAAATTGGGTGACGTTTCTAATATCATATTTTCTTAAAAAATCCAAGTGGTCCATCTCTTCTAGGCCACGATCCTTTTCAATACTTTCTTCTCACTTTTACTGTAAATATATCCCACTGTTTCACTCTACAACGTGTCTTCCGACCCGACTGCTTTACCACGTCCCACTGTCATCGCACCAAGACCGACTGCCTTTGTTATTTCTTTTTCCCCTCTTTTCCTATTGGTTCTACCCATTCCCCATTGTTGTTACCCTCACTTCCGGTTTTGTTACATACGGGATCTTTTTACCCTCACTTCCGGGTTTTTTACATACGGGATCTTTGTTTTTACCCTCACTTCCGTTTTTTACATACGGGACTTTAATTTATGCACATTCCTAACATTCCTAACATTTTTGGGTGTTGAATCCCCTGATAGGATGTATTTGCTGATTGGTTTGTGTTGATAGATAAAGCTCGTATTTTGTAGAGATGACATTCCTTTAAATGCGCCGTGTGGAATTCTTGATAGCTAATAATTGTTGCGAAAGTCATTCTAAATAATCTTGTAACAAACTGTGTTGTATCCCAGACATGATGGTTCTTATAGCACACTGGCTGGTATCTTCGATATCTTATTATCACACAGATTGTCATTATTGAATGTGTTGTCAAAAGCAACACGAAAAATGTGTTTCCAACAGTAGAACTTTGTTGAACGCAAATATATAATATTGAAGGTCTTATTTCAGGATTTTTTCATCAGTGTTTCAAATATAGCTCCAGCGAACTATGGAGACTTTTAGTACAAAGTCTTCAAAGACTATAAATTACAAATTCCTCACAAATAACACGCATACTCACTTTGGATGTTCTTCTTTATTTGATTTCTACAGCTTTTGATACATCTGCTAGTTGCTATACTTCTCCTACCTTAGATAACAGATGAGAAACAAATCTGTAGTATCGTTGCAAGCTCACAATGCAAATTAACGTCGATGTATTAATTAAAATTATCTGTGTACGTTAAAATTACAGGAATATATTTAAAGCATTTGATATAAATTAAAGTATACAAATTTCCATTAATATTGTTTATTATTAATTTTGTAGTTTAGGTAACAAAAGTTTGGAGAACTTCAGAATTGTTTTTTTTTAGCTAAGAAATAATTAACACTGGTAAATAATTGTATGATGTATTTTTTGAGTTCTGTTTGAGGAATATATTGTTTAATGTTTCTTAATCTTTGAAGCTCTTACATCGCAGACATGATCACACTTGCTGGTATGGTTGATATCTTATTGCTTGATTGACACAATTGAATGTGTTTTTAAAAGCAATACAAATTGTGACAAAAGTGCGATAAAAATTTTAATTTCAAAAGATATACGCGATAAAAATTCTGATTGCACACTTGACTGGTGTTCTCGATTTTCTGACCTTCGCTGTTGTGTTCTTATGTAGTGATTTTTTATGTAGCATCTTTTGTGGCTGGTTTCGTTTGTCTTTACTGTGTGCAACATCTTCTCTGAAAAGTTTAATAGCCGAATCCTTGTTGCCCTATATAATGATAATAATCAACTTTGTTTCGAGAGGGTAACACTTGACAGTAAAACTGTAAAATTTGTAGACCTCAATAAAATAACTTTACTAAATCTTTGTGTGATGGAATCTGTTACTGCATGAGTATTACAACAGCATTCATCTGCTGCTTGTTGAGTAAAATCTACAGGTATAAATATAAACCTACAGCCAGCTAACAGGTGTTACACAGTTCACCTCTTGTACGTACGCCCCTTGTCTTTGCACACATTACTACGTCTGTTCGTTCTCCTTGCATATTATTATTTGTCTGACCCTTTTCTTTGTAATTGTTTCTCGTCTGCCCCCTCTCCTTGCATGCTCTGCTGCACGTACAAGGAGAATCTGCCGTTAAGAGGTTCGATTCCCCTGGCCTTATTTACAAAAGCTGCAGAAAGTTTTGACTAACGACAAATCTAATGGCTCTAAGCCAGCGAGGCTACTTGCTATATCATAGATTTCTTGCACAGGAAAAATTATTTTCAACGGTCTCTTCTGAATTGACTCTAATGTGCTCACGAGGTACTCAGGAAGGGAGCCCACACCGACGAAGCATACTCCAAGACAAAGCGTATAAGGGAACAGTTTATCCGTACACAAGTTGTAGACAGACTTGGTGGTCTATGTTTTCTGCTGATAGCTTCTGGGCCATAATTGAAGTCCAGGTTTAGAAGAGTCGTCCCACAGAATGCACCAGTTGGCATTGTTAGCTCTGGATTCCCGAGCTGATTTGAGAATTAAAAAATTAAAGATAATGCCAAATAATTTGTATTAACAGTTATGTAAAAAAATGTGCTTATTCTTTATAATTGGACAAATATGTGTACACAAGTAGGTTTTCTATCTATCATTTTTAGGAGTGATTGCTGTGTGTAAGGAACTGTATTGTTTTAAATAATTTCTAATCGATTATTTTAAATTGGTTTTAAAAAGGAAAACAATGATAAACCGTATTCTAATATATTGCTGTGTATAAAGGTGTGCTTTTCTTTGAAGCACAGATCTTGAGATGTCAGTCTTTTAAACGCACCGGCTTGAATCGTTGACTGTAACGGTTGTCACATTCAGTTCAATTGAACTCCTTCATTAAATGTGACTTTTGAGCTGTAGGTGGATTGAAAGCTGTGTTTATGCTGAAGGTTTCTTTTCGAAGTTCTAATGTCATTGGAGATATGACAGTCTGCTGAATGTTTCAAGTTGTATGATTGATATCTGATTGTTGCAATGGTTGTTAGTGTAACGTTTTATTCAAAGGCTATATGGTATGTAACAGAAAAAGATAATTGTAGTTCACCCGACCACCCTGTCCTCATTGAATTTTGCCTGTTATTTATTCTCCCGGTCTGTGAAACCTACCTCTACCCAACAATGGGTTGAGAAGACTCTCCTAATCTACGATTTTCACAGTAATATCTATTTTCTATAATTTACATACGCTGGAGCGTTGACAGCTGGAAAATAATTTAAACTATGAATTTTTCATTATCTCTGACTACTGACTAACATAAACCGATAAGGTGTGAAAACTCATTAGGTGAGGTCGAAAGCTGATTCACTAGTTACACCGACAAAGAGAGGTGTTAAAACTATCAAATCTTATGAAGAAACAACAGAGACTGAGGTTGTTTAACTTTTTTATTACTTTGTCAAGGTTTGTTGATTCAGCTCTCTTCCTGCTAATTGCGTTAATCAAAATGCAATAAACGAATAAAGTTTATGACTCACCAAAAATCGTTTTACCCATATATTAGTTGCGTTACATATCCGCGATTTAGTAAGAGCGACCTCGCTCTTTAGAAAAGCTACTGATTTCAAAAGGTGATTGGTATTGGTATTGGTTATGAAATGTCACTTAAACAATTAATGGTATCTTAGATCAATGGATGTCTTATGCAATATGCTCGAAGCTATTATATTTTCAAATTACTCTGGCACTAGCAGGTAAAGGTATATAACTGCCTGAAAAAGAATTTAAAGATTTTAATAATCGTTTTGTATCGTACAAAGCGACGATGATATGCAGCCAGCCCCTGGAATCTGCGAACGAACTTTAGGCGACATAATATGCCAAAGGTACTTCTTGAGCAAAGAAACATTTTGATGGTTTCAATTTAATATTAGCATCTCTTAAGCGATCAAACACTTGTGTTATGTGCATTAGGTGTTCTTCAAAAGTTTTTGAGTATATTACTATATCATCTAAATATATCAAACAAATTTCCCCGACAGGACATGCAGAATATACGTCATTTATCTTTGGAAGGTGCCAGATGCACTGCATAAGCCGAAAGCTGATACATTAAATTTAAACAAACCTGCATGAGTAATAAATGCTGTTTTCTCTTTTGAGGACGGATCCATTTCAGTCTGCCAGTAACCTGATTTTAAATCCAATGTGGTGAAAAAATTTGTTCCTCTCAAGGCATCTAATGTATCGTCAATACAAGGTAATGGTGTGAATCTTTCTTTGTAATTTCATTAAGCTTGCAATAATTAACGGAAAATCGAAAGGTGAAACAGATGGTTGAATTACATTTTCCCTGAACATTTATTGAGTTTGTTTTTCAATTTCTTTGTGGTTTTCTGGGCGTGGGCAATATGGACGCATTTTGATCGGTGGATGATCGCCTGTTGCAATTGTATGGCCCACAATGTTTGTTCTGCCTAATTCCGCTGAAGAGAAGCAAAAACATCCCTATATCTTGAGTAAATGAAAAAGCAACAAATCAAAAAGCAACAACATTTTTATAGCACTTATCATGGGATCCCTTGTAAACGAGTAAGATTGTCTAATAAACTCTTGTGCACCCGTTGGTGGCTAAAAAGTTCTATTCGTGAGACACACACTTTGCCACAGGTGGGACAGGTGTAGGAAGCTAGCTGTGGCAAAGCAGGGGCAGCATCGCGTTTTTTATGGCGTTGACGTTTTTCCTCCACTTTCTGATGGCGCTGCTTCTCAAATAGAGTTACACCTTCCCGGACTGCACTTCTCCATCTAGGTCTGTCGCATGCCAGATCCTCCCAGGCTGTCAGATCAATGTGGCATGCCTTAATATTTGCTTTAAGATTGTCCTTGAAACGCTTTCGCTGTCCCCCTTGTGCTCTGGTGCCAGACCCCAGTTCTCTGAAAAGTATCTGCTTAGGAAGGCGTGAGTCCTTCAATCTGACAACATGGCCAGTCCATCGCAGTTGATTTTCAATTATCATCGCCGCGATACTGGTACAGTGTGCTTCGTCAAGGATGCTGATCCTGCCTGGTCACACCATGGATGCATCTCAGACAGCGCTGATGATACTTTTCAAGGGCATTAAGGTGTCTCCTATAGGTCGTCCAGGACTCCGAGCTGTAAAGGAGGGAGGGTAGGACAAAAGCCTTGTACGCTTAATTCATACGCTTTAAGCACTTTACAATTTTGTCTGATTCTAAATGTGCCATTTTAGTTTGGAAGATCATTTTAGTCCGCATGATCATGCTTAGATTTCTGTGAAGTCATTTTGTTTAGAAATTGGGAATTAATTGGCCCACTCTATTCATCTTGGAGTTGAAAAATAACAACTCTGTCCAAAATGGTGAGGGTTGCTAGTTTTGCAGTACAAAAGCGTGAATGAGTGCTGCGATTAAAAGAACGCCCTTGCTGTAAAGTTTCTGAGCAATAGTTTGATGCACGCATCTGCTTTTGCATTGCTTGAACATCTTTTTGTGTTTGAGATGACCGCTCAGAATTCGAAATTTTATGTTTGTGATGAAGCCGGATTAAATGTAACCATATATTTGTTTGTTGGCACCAGTGAGCTTTTTACCTTAATAACTATCACATCTTTTAATTGCCGCAGTATAGCGCTTAGTGAGCGAGAGTTGGAATCTAGGACTGATTCCTTCAGCATGGCTAAATTTTCTGCTTCTTCAAAGCCTTTGCACTGTTGAAGTACACAGTGGTTTCTTATGTCGGGCAATAAACCTGCAAAAAAACATGTACCCAATCTTCGTTTGAAAGATTAAGGCATGAACACTGCCAGCATATTTTGGCAGCATAATCCGAAATACGTTCATGAGCTCCCTGTTTTTGTCGCCCTAAAAGTTGGCGCAACCACCAGTGGGTTACTGCTGGGTCGAATTTTTCCTGCAGTTCCTTTTCCATAGTTTGAAAAAAGCGTTTGCAGTATGTGGTACCGCATTGAACCATATGGCCACATGGCATTCCAAAGTAACAGGGAGTGCCGCTGTTCTTTTCTCAGGATCCCATACATAAAAGTTGGCAACTTATTTAAATTTCTGTAGAAACTGGTGGATATCCTCTTTTTCGTTTCCATTAAAAGTCGCAAGCTTTACTCCCAATTGTTGGGACTGGTGAGACTGTTTCTCGTCTATTGTCTTTTCTAATACTGTGAAGTGCTGCTGGTCTGTCTCTCTAATCTCTATAAATTTATACAGTTCGACACAGAATTTTCGATGGATTTATCCTTGGGTTCTAAAACTGTCCGTTTTTCTCTAAGTTGGTCTGCGATATCTGTAAGCTGAAACAAGCTAGCTGTATCCTCCTCACTAACCTCAATATCACCCTCCTGACGAATTTGAATTGTTTATAGATTCTTCTACAGAAATTGTATAGGTTTTGACTTTTTCTTCCCAATGTGTATAATTTGCGAGAAAAGTGATTTTCCCTTCTTTTGTTTCTTAGGGTCTACACACCCTTGCAAAAATTCTGTCGACACTCTCAGCCAGTGCTTTTGCTTTTGCTCTAGTCAATACTTTGAAAACAGTTTAATATCACGGAAAGGGAAAAATAAAAACGTTTTAAAGGTGTTAAGCGTTACTCATGTTGTAATTAGCTGTTAGCAACCTTACACGTGCTCCCGGGAACACCAACCAGAGTGTCACGCCCCTTCTTACTCATATTATCTCATGTACGATCTTTCGAAGCAGATTATGTTTATCGAAAATGAAGGGGAAAAAATGGAACGAACTCGCCGCCAGAAGAAAGCTGGTTGTCACACCATTTGTAAGCAGGAAATCGTACAGACACAGATAACGTTTCGGGTCGAAACGGTTCTTTATTCTCCTGGTCAGTGAATCCTACCTCTCTACCCAACAATGGGTTAAGAAGACTCTCCGAATCAACAATCACAGTAATATCATTCTATTTTATATAATTTACATGTGCTCGAACGTTGACAGCCGGAAAACAAATTTTTCATTATGTCTGATTACTGACTGACATAAACCGACAAGGTGTGAAAACTCATCAGGTGAAAATAATTTAAACTATGAATTTTTCATGATGTCTGACTACTGACTAACATAAACCGAAACTCCTTAGATGAGGTCGAGAGGTGAATCACTAGTTATACCGACAAATCCAATGTTATGAAGAAACAATAGAGACTGAGGTTGTTTAACCTTTATGTTACTTTGTCAAGGTTTGTTGATTCAGATTGATTCAGCTCTCTTCCTGCTAATTGCCTTAACCAAAATGCAATAAATGAATAAAGTTTATGATTCACCAAAAGTTATTTTATCGGTGTCATATTTGCATTTTACTCGTATCAAGCTTTGCCCTTTTGTTAGGTTGCAATTTTGCTAGAACAATAGCCCATTCAAACTTTGGGGCTTGGGAATTCACACGTTTGCTATTCGTTTATTGTCGGCTAAAGTCTGTAGACTTTCGGTTGTTACAATGCTCACTTTACCCTCTCCCACATTGTTGTTTGTCATGTTTGAGTTCAAGACAATAAAAACTTTGGGGAGCACAGTTAGTGAGGAATGTAAAAGCGAACTAATCAGGAAACGCTTCTCTTTGCTTCATGATCATGCCTGTGTACGATTTAATATTTAATTTGTAATACCGGTCATTTTCCCTTTTTTGCTTTATCTTATGCTAGTTGAAGTAACTCTTACTCAAATTCATCTCTGCTCGCCGTGTTTAATAAAAATTTTAGTCCGCGCGCCGAGCTTTATGCGCCCTTCAAATAATGCAGCTATTTTGTGAACACTTGCAAAGCCATAATTTAATCTCGCTTCTTTTAGAACTGGTATTTTCGTGGCTATTTTCTTCCGTCTTTTTTCGTAATTTAGGTTTGGTTTTTTCGTAATTTAGGTTTGTTCAACAACAGCCATTTTGTTACTAACCAGCTGTCACTAAAGAATGCAAGCTCTTTCGTGTGGAGACTGATATCGGCAACTAAGAAACAATGCGTGATTGTTGTTTGCAGTCGCAACCAACGTGCTTTACTCTTTCTTTAAATCAAATAAGCGTATAATTTTTATAAAAACACAATATAAAAATGCTTCGAAAATCATTTTATAATAAACTATTTGCATTATAGAATCAACTGTTGCATATTATGATTCGGTTTTGCCATTACACTTAAAGACCTTTGAAAACAGTTATTAGTAAAGCTCAGAATTTCGACTATACCTCTTTTTATAAGAAGCAACTTCTTTGATTATCATCAAAAACTTAGAAAGATTCAATACACTTTTAAGAAACTTCAACGCACAATTATATTGAAATTCATCTAAAATATGAAAAGCACGTTAATAAGTTTTACTATGTTAGTGTTTAACTTCAGTATATCGAATCAGTGTCGCAACACAGGCTTTTCTTTTACAACGTCAGAACTCAGTTATATGAAATTAAAAAGAAATAACTTACTTCCCCGGTTCCTTGAATTCTTTCGACAGTTTCTCAATTGCCGTTCGTTGGGCACGTTGAACAGGACTCGCTTCTTGACAGCATCAACCTCTAATCGGCTTTGTGAAATATTTTCTTTTTTGACAGAGAACGCTTTCAATGTAATTTTTTTGTGGTCTCGAGAACATCTTTGAGATCACTAAATTTGAAACTCACGCCGTGCTGTTTTTCAGTCAGATGGAATTTGAATTTAATATTAGAATAATTAGTCACTCACTCGATAAACTTGAAAGTAACATCTTTACAATTAGCAGCCTCGGCTGCTACACCTTGCGTTTTCATGCTCCCATTCGTGAATAGATCTGACCTCAAGCCAACAATGGACAAAGTTTTTAAATAGCAGATTTGCATATGAAGGCGCTTGCAAAAGACAAGTTTTAAACATACAATTATCTTAAACTTTTGCCAGCTATATTTATTTTCTCGTCTGTGTTTATACCGGTTTTCAATTAGAAGCTGCTGTACTTGGAACAGTGAGGTCTCCGAAATTCTTTATTACTACGTTTTCTACCCATCGAGTAATTCAAACATAGTAATTGATTGAAGTGATAGATAACTCTCACTATTTATTTAGTTGTTTATACTTTCTAAATAATAGTTGTTGCCATGTGCATGCAGTTGTTGACTGCCTATTTTTGATACATCTGATATAACTTAGTTCACTTTCTCAAGTCTTTTTGTATTTGTGAATGTTGAACTGAAGTAAATTTTGATTTATCACTTTGTTTTCTTTTCTTCCAAACGTAGCATTGCGCTAGCGATTGAAAAACACAAAGCCGATGAGAAACCACTAAGGCCAACCTCCTGCGCTGGAGTTTTGCCTGCGACAATCAAACACAACCCCCTCCCCAAGTGTTATTTTTATACTTTTGTCGCTTTGTTAGTTTTTGAATCTCGCGCTCAGCAAATCTGTCACGGAACACCGGCCCCGGTGGGTTTTGTTTGTCAAACAAAGGTCATTCCATATTTGTAGCAATGCCTTTGTTCGGATTAGGTATGCTTGAACAGATAATTGCAACCCAAAGATTGATATGTTTGAATATTTCCCATGCCGAGTGACTTCTTACATCACGTAACTGTTTCAAGCTTTGTAAGTTGGTAGTTCTAAAATATAGCTAAAAATAAATCCGAATAGTGCTTTATCAAAATAATAAACTTTCTTCAAGCTATTTATAAAACTAAAAGAAAGAAATCTTAGCTGGAAACTAATGAAAAATAGCCAAGTTTGACTGACAACATAAACTTTGACTGAATAGAATTTAACTATGACGATTGTTTGAGTTACTTAATTTTTCTAGATTCTGCTTGCTGTACATTCAGATAATCTGCTTTCGTATTTTTCATAATTGTGTCATTCTTTATTTGCTTAATTTTACAGAAAAATATTTTAAATGTGAAAAGCTTAGCTAAAACATAAATTTTTATAAAAGTACAAAATAGTGAATGGTTTTAACCAAGGAGTAGCATACGATCTAAAAGTACGAAATTTGATGAAACTCAACATAACGAAACAAACTATATTCTGAGAGTTAACTGTGAACAATCATATCGTGAAATTCCTTCTCCCTCAGTTTTAACTCTCCCGAAGTGATTCAATAATTAACTAGAACCAAAAATAACAGTTTGTAGCAATCCTTTTTATTGGCAGGCATACATATGTAATCTGAAGGACTTTTAGGGCTGAGTGCTGGGTAATGTTCTGAGATTTGGGAATTTGATGTTGTTGAAAAAATAACGAGAAGATCAGGATCTTCTGCATGGAGTTTATTCTCAACTTTTGCTCTCAAGTTTTAGTCTTTCTTTAGCCTTGTAAACATCTCCATTCTCACGATCAGCAAACGTTTTCCTTTCTATATCCTACTAATCATGCAAAACTCTTGGCGAAGATTACCTTTGCATCAAATCCATATGTAGAAAATACCTAGTTCAAACACGTCCATTTCTGTCAATGCATAGCGCAAGAAAATTGCTTTTGCTAAGGTGTTTGCTTTTTGCAAAACGTAGAAAACTATATGAAAACCATAAAGGTTTTGTACGAAAGCGCGTGATACCTAAACTATTCTCCCGCACTTTCTTTCACAGGAACCTGTTGACGAACTCTCCTGAAAGAGGAGTACTAGTAACAAACGCTAACACATTTCAGTTACCTGACCCTAGTTGAACCGAAAAGGACGCTAACTTAGGATCGCCCTTAGAGGTTCAAGCTTGTTTACTCAAAAACAAACCTTAGTTGGGTTCGTGTTTTTAGCTGTCCCAATTTAGTATTGTTTGGCTGTAAAGATCAAGTCGAAAATAAGATCGACTATACTCTTCGAAACCGGATAGGGACAACAAAACATAAGTGTGTTATTAATAGCTTTATGGTAACTACATACTGGTAGTTTGTGTCTGTTACAGTAGAAAAGCGGCTAGAACTCAAGCACTAGGGATAACAGTTCAATCTCGCAGTATCGAGAGTGATTTAGTATAGGAAGATTTAGACGTACAATACATTGCTTAAAAGTATCTGAGTACGTTGGTGTTATAAAAAGGTTCAGGTTCATGACTGCTGTCCATTAGAATGTTCTCAAGCAGGTTAACAGTTGGATCCGGGTGTAACTTTAGTTTTCATTGCAGATAGTTCCAAAGTTTCTTTGCAATCTAAGAGAGGTTTGGTAGTTTCAGGTATTCTAGAAGGCTTGGAAATACTTGACGCAGATTGTTTGCGACTTATCGGAGGCATTGATCAGCAATGTCGTGTTGCAGTGGCGCCAAGGCTGTTTATGTAAGGTCTGACGTTTGTGATAACAGTAGCAGAAGACGAGGAAGGCTAACAGATCAAGCACAAAGCAATGAACGTCAATATTTTGATCAATGTGGTATTGGATGTTTCTTTAAGGGAGTCGCTGTCGATTGACAAATCTTATCAGGGTTGATAGGTCCGTATCCAATGTGTCGTAAGTTTCATACAGGGATCGTAAAACAGACTTGTTTACCTGAGTGGCTGGCGAAACATTTAATGGCTTGCAGCGGAGTTTAATAAGGTATCATCCGAGTCAGGACGCCAAATAACAAATTTGACAGTATTTTTGGAATAGATAGGTACGTGAAGTTCCACGGTTTGAGGACAAGTTGTCAGTCCAGTGGCCATACCAATAAAAGATGTATTGCATGGGAATTGTAGTATTTGGAGAGGTGATATCGTCAAAGTGCCTGTGTTGGTTTCAAGGTCCATTTTTGTCGTAGCCATTTGATATCGTGATCCCAAATGGTATAGAGGATTGAGAATGTATATGGTTTCACGAGAACGGAAGTTGATTTCCGTGGGAATCCCAACGGAAGCCCAGCCAAGAAAGTTTGTTACAGTATTTAAGAAATTAATACGACAAAGAACCGTGGTTGTTTTTAGTGTGGCATTTCTATAGTGTTTCTACTATTATCAGCTGTTTTGACTTTGAGCAAGTAATCAAAACTATGTTTTTTGACGTACAGAACAAGTGTAGTGAGTATTTGAAATATTTATCGTAAGTGTGTAAGATATTCAATTGAACAAACGATTTGAAATTAGTGATTTTTGGAACAGTTACCAGAATGTTAATATCCAGATGTTTTCCATTGCGATTTATACTCACTTGGAAAAGGTACTTGCTTTCAGGATCCAGTCCCGTAATAGTGATGCTCGTGTAAGTCGAGTTAACTGTTATTGTAGAACCTGAAGCCAAGTTACGGTCATAATGAGGCAAATCTGGAAATGTAATCATTGATTTTTGTTCTTAACAAGATAATTGAGCCAGTGTGTCATGAATTTCTGTCAGACGAGGAATTGAATGAAAAACGCTGTTGACTTCAGAAGAATACCGACAAAGAAACTCCATAAGCAAATTGAAATGACAGTGAGTCATTTTAACGAATCCTCTCAATGTTTTTGTAATTTGCTTTACATAAAAAAGAGTTTGTTTAGTTGTATACATAGTTTCTGTTGCATGAGCCAAATACACTGTTTTCCCATTGACTGAATGAGCAAGGTTTTGGGTGATTGTAAGAGCTTTTGACAATGCTTTGAGAGTTGTTTTTAGGTTCTCTACATGATTAGGTTCACAATTTCTACTGGTTGATTTATAGAGGGAACGAAATAGTCCTAGAAGACCAGCATGACAAAACCAACAAGAATCTTCCTTGAAGCTTTATAGAGTTCACGCCATTTTTTTTCTCCGTTTGAAAGTCTTTAATGCCCATCGGTTACATTCAAGGACACTCGGTTTGAATATTCGAGAAGGGTTTTAATCTCATAGCAACATTAACTAGTTTAGTCTCGGAATAAAACATTATCGGCCTTGGGTTATAGCCAATCATCATTGAAGCTGGATAGAAGCTAACCGATTGTCTGGTTGAATCTAAGTTGACATTAAAATTGGCCATTAGAGTCAAAAAGTTTGATATAAAAATAAAAGATGAGTTGCTGAGCAAGATGCATGTTGGAAATCATGATGGTCATACAACAGTATTTTTGTTTGGCAATCAGTTATCTGAAAGGAAAAATAAGATCGGTTCAAGACTCGATGGTTTATGAATGTTAATTTAATACTGAATATACTGTAACACCTGAAGTACGGTGGAACCCCGTTGATACGGCCACTTGGTGACCGTATTAACGGGGTCTCGTCAAACTTCATAGCTTAAGGGATGGTGCACAAGCACTTCCTGAACGCCTAATCTCTTTAATAGACGATCGAAAATGTACATAAAGTTTTTGAAAATCACAATACCATCGCACAATACACAAAACCAAAAAAAAGAGTCTCAGCTCGGAAATAAGAAGTTCTGAGCTGTTAGAGGGCATACATAACTTCAGCAATATTGTTCATGATTTTGTAAAGAAATCTGTGACTTTGGATTGGCTTGTTCTGCGTTCCAGCCAATCACTCTGAGCTTGGCAAATTACCTTTGAAAGTAATCTTCGGAACAACAGGGGGGCAATATCTTCAACCTCGTCATCATCAGCCTCATTGTCGGCGATTCCTTCCTCAGGCTGAAGCTGGCTGCATTTACGAAAAAAACCCTCTTCCCAGTTGTCTGGAAGTTTGTAACAAGTGGGTGGGTCAAATGACCCAGCTACTGTTTCTTTTATGGAAAGTGCGTCTTTTCCGCTCGTTTCTTACGCCAGTCCCTTGACAGCGCTTATATCACTATCAAGTTCGACAAAAGGATCTACATCCCCACAGGCGGCCACTTCCAGAGCATTCGTCTCACCTTCCGCATTTAAAATTCCTGCCTTAATGAAGCATTTCACTATTGTAGAGTGTGAAACCTCATTCCATGCCATTGCAGACCATCGTATCGCTTGTAAAATATTTACTGGCTAGCACACTTCGGTGGCAGAGCTGCATTCATCCACCTTGCTAACCACGTGTGTCAGCAGCCGCTTGTATTACTTCAGCTTAAAAGCCTGAATAATCCCAAGGTCGAGTGGCTGCAGACGGCTTGTGGTGTTTTGGGGCAGAAACACGACGGGGTTTTTTTTTATAAGAAAATGTATGGGCCAAAAAAAGTGACCGTTATAACGAGGTGAACATATTAACGAGGTGACCGTAAGGCGGGGTTCCACTGTATAGCTAAACGCAGGCTAGAGTAAAGTGTAAGATTACCATGTGTGTTAAGGCATGTATCATTAGGTTGCAAAAGTGCTCGGTCACTGTGAGTCAGGCTGGTGAAACCGAAATGTTGCTTTGTTGATTGAATGCATACTTATATCGAGTTGGCGGTTAAGATGGTAAAACCTATCATTGAAATCTGGCACATACGTTGGTAAAGCAGCTAGCTCAATAACTTGGCCTTCAACGTTGTGTTGTATCGCAGCTGAACGGTGCAACCATCATAGAAGTTGGCATATTTCACCACTAATACTTTAAGTCGTATTTTATGGGTATGGTAAATCATCTGTTCATGGAACCTGAATAAATAGCCATGACTGGCAATCCTGATGAATAAACGGACATTGTCAACTGTTCGTTGTTAACCTCCGTGTTTCCGATTGCCTGGAAAATTTCAGAGGTTATCCCATTACCTAAGGAAGGAGATCATGAAGTGGCCAATAACAACCGCCCTGTGTCTTTGCTCCCTGCAGTGTCCAAAATATGCGAACGCGCGGCTTTAGATCAACTAGTTTCTTACTTGAAGAACAAGAAACGCCTCACCGAGCATCAGAGTGGGAACAAAAAGTCACACTCAACTGAGACACTGAACGTCATGATGTCGGATAAGATACTGGAAGCCATGGACTCAAAAAAGCTTATGCTGATTGTTCTCCTGGATCTATCCAAAGCTTTCGACAGTATTGATCATCTCCTACTCCTTGCCAAACTACGAACTCTTGGCGTCTCTGAGACATCACTGGAATGGTTTAGGAGTTATCTGTTAGAACGCAAGCAGTATGTCCGTATGGGTTAAGAGGTTTCTAGTTTGCGTAGCATTGACCATGGAGTTCCACAAGGTTCTATATTGGGTCCAGCCTTATTCAACATCTATATCAACGATCTACCCACTGTCCCAGAAATTGGTTCCCTAGAATCTTATGTTGACGACTCTAAATTATTTTTGTCATTCCCAGTTAAAGACGCCGATGTTGTTGCCCTACAGATCACTGAAGACTTGAAGAAGATCGCTGCTTGGTGCTGTCATAATAGCCTCCTGATAAACC
>JAOCPT020793899.1:0-15737 GCA_026546935.2 Palythoa grandiflora
ACATTACACGGCGGCTTGAAGATATGAATTTTATTTTCTCGTGGCAAAAACAATATTTTACTCACTCGCTGCGCTCGGTCGTAAAATATTATTTTGCCACTCGAAAATAAAATTCATATCTTCGCGCCACCGTGTAATATCCTCTATGTAGCTATCGCTAACTGCCAACGAGCGGAACCACACAAAAAATTTATAAGTCGTAGTTTTCAGCAATTTTATAGAATGAGTATTAAAAAGCAGCGATTAGTTATCAAAATTGTTAGAAAGTCCCAAAATATAATTGTTATTGCCAGCGCACATATTCATGTTGGGCAGCAGCCAGTTTCAATCAAGTCTCTCGCCTCTCAAAATATATGGTTCAAAAAATACGCACAAAGTTGACAACCAGACACTATTTCATGGAGCAGATTCCGTGGCTTTTTAGCTGCTGACTAATAGCTGTAGGACGTTGTCAATGTCAATAAAATCACCAAGACAAATAAGCACACTCTCCGATTAATACTTCATTGCTTCGATTGCTTATGTTTTGGCTCGCTAGCCGCTAATTTTTTCTGTTGCTCGTTGGCGTTGTCAATGAATTGACTGTGTTCTTGTGGCTCGTGGCCGATTGTTGAGCTTGCTAGCTCGATTAATTTTCCACAAGAGTGAAAAACTGATATATACCCAAATGTGGAAGGTTTTCAGAACCTATAAAGCTCACAAATGTACGCGAAAAGAATGTTCTCCTTTACTTTACCTCAAAAATACTTTCCACATGTACACGACTCCAATCCGCCACACGACTACAATTTGGCGAGGAACCATGTCACCTTGACGTCACATACATCTTTCGCGCACTCTTATTGGCTGCAGTTTCAATGCAGTTCTTAGCGCACCTCCTATTGGCTAAAAATTCCTTACCTTACATTACATCTCTCACAAACACTCGAAATTTGTCTTGCTTGTGCACTATCCTCGTACGGCTCTATGATGCTTCCGCCTCGCCACAGCCTCGCGTTTTCGCTCGGCTGGCTCGTTGGCAATAAAAAATTATTATAGCTTAACGTCGTTTACGTGCAATACTCTTATGTGTTACTTGCGATAGCAAAACTTTGTTGATGAATATTTGATTGCACAAAAATTGAATTTCAAGAAGTTGATTAATCAAGGTTTTTCCAGGTTTCAGTTACCAAAAAATTGATAAAACGTATTGCCTTTTAAACATACAACCATCCAGCCTTTAGTTTGCATTTCAAATGCAGCTACAGCTGATGACAAGATACTGAAAACATGATAAGATAATGAATTTTTATTTCACGGACAACACAAATTGGAATTGGTGTTTCCTTTATTGACAGAAATTTATTGCGTGGACATAGTTTCAATCACACTTTAGTTCTGAGTCAACAAGGAACTTTTTATAGTTGTGTTTGACTGTCGGAAACTGCATACATATATATTGACGCCACGTAGGAGTTTGATGATTTAAATCAATTCTATCTATAGATATAGAATGTCAGATCTAAAACTGATTGGTACTTCCCTCAACTTTCAAGTCAGTAAAAAAGAATTAAAAACTTCAGAAAGCTGAGTGAAGTTGCAAAAATATACGCAAACAAATTATTTGTGCCCAGTCGGTTTCCGACTGTGGAATAAAATTCCAGAAGATTTGAGAAAGATGTCAAAGAAAAAATTCAAAGAAAAAAATTAAGGTTACAATGCTGAAATCTCCAAGCTCGATTTCTCAAGAGATACCTTTATTTACATTAAATGTTTTGCGATTAAGCCATTTTGTTCTTCTCTATTTTAGCAATTGTAATTATTGTTATTACCATTCTGTTTATAGATTTGTATTTCTTTTTGACTCTTTTACTCAAATAGAAACTCGCCACGATTAGCTTTGCTACTTGCGGGTGCGTGTATGTTTATCGATATTATGCTGTAAATTATCAATAAATAAAACTCGAACTTGAACTTGACCTTGAGGTGGTATTTTTGGAAAGCACACACAGCAGACATTCCCTGTTTTCTAGCTACGTTACGTTATAAAAACAAGCATTTATGCATGACAAGAGAGAGGACTTCAATTTCTAGATAGTGAACTTCTCACCTGGCATGGACAGTAACATCAGACAGAATCCAGCGTAACATACCACAGAATCCAGCGTAACATCACATTGAATCCACCGTATGGTACATACATATCTCAACTGGTGAGATATGCTAGGATTTGCACTTAAGAAACAAGAAACCAGCAACTATCGTCAAAATTAGAAAAACGAGGCTTTAAAAAGACATTCCTAAAATTCTACAGAAGCCATTTCGACGAATAACGGAGGTATGAAGCGACAATAAAGGAAATTAGACAGCCCTGACCTGGTTAAGAAATAATTTACAATTTGACTTTGCATCCTTTATAACTGAAACGATATATAGAAATGTAATTTTGTATTTAATGGCGCGCGCTCATTTGGTTCGTAATATTGTTTCTTATGCTCGAGCTTCTTGATTTTTGTTGTGTTGCGTGCGCCGCGAACTATTGGGTGATGTTGGACGGTGTTTGATCAGTGTTGGATATCGTTGGACTGACTGGATGATTCAACAGAATTCAACACCATCCAATAATGTCGGATTTCGGGACCAGTGCCCAGGATTTGGATCACGCGGGCGAAAATGTTGGACCATGTTGGATTAAAAGTTTGAACAAAGTCAAACTTCATCCAATACTGCCCAACACCATCCAACATGTTTGATTGTACTGTTCAAGCGGATCAAACATGTTACATCTAACAATGTTGGTAATATTTGACCAACATGTCAGTTTGATTCGCTTGAACGGGCCTTTAACGTTTCTCAGTTACTGTGTTCACTTAGTGTTTGATGATATTTTTAACTTGGACACCGTAGATAGTGAAATACAAAGTGTCGTTTCGGACTAAAGTCCTTCGTTGGAGTAAAGTGTGTGTTCACTTAGTAGGTGGCCTACCACCTAAATTCTTCTTTAATTGGTACAGGATTTAATGGAGCCGAAACCAACTGTGGAATTGCACACGGATTAGGTATCCTGCTAATGAACAGTAAACGCTCTGCTTTTTATTTTCAACAGTATATCTAGTTTATGTCCGTCAGATACCAATGAATAAATAATTGCATATGAGCAGAGTGTAGGGAGACATAAAAATTAAATCTTACGGCCTCAACAAAAATGATCAGCTTCGTCAGATTATAAACGCGTACCCGGTATGAGTTCAATGGCAACACTAGAATAGTAAAAATGTGTCCATCCTTGTGAGGGATGCTGGGATAACATCCGGGACTGATTGGTTGCGAAACGTGGTACGCTACGGCACGAGTGTTTGCTACCAGTTTCTTTAATATTTGGCGTTTAACAATATAGAGCGATCTTTCGGATTCGTTTTGTTTCGCAAATGTACCACAATTTCTAAAGCTTGTTGTTTCAGTACTGGTGCTAGTAGGTTTTCCGACAGCAGAGCTCCTTGCTTCAAGGGAGATATTGTTTCACGACTCATTGCTTACAACAGCTGTCGGTGCTAAAATAACAGTTAGTTCTTTTTAGAGGGCAGGGTAATTATAATAATAATAATAATAATAATAATAATAATAATAATAATAATAATAATAATAATATAAATAATAATAATAATATGAATAATAATAATAATAACAATAAATTTTCTATTGGAAAATAGGGTAAAACTTAGGTTGAATTGTGAAAAAAAACCTGAAAATTGAAATGCAAATTATGCTGTTTTATTGAAAATGATCTTTTTAAAAAAAGAAAAAAAAATCAATAGATAATTTTGTTCGCGAGTTATTGCAAAATGAATTTTTCTACCGGCAGTGTGGAAACAACACGATTCATTGTTCAAACGCTGTTTTCTCGGTTCCAGTTCTTACAAAATTAATATGAGGGTTGTAAAAATATCAATGCTCGCTGAATTGTTGATATTTTGCCACGAAATTTGGCACAACTATAGAGAAATACTTAAAGAACGAAACGGTGTCGGCGAATTTGAAAAGAAGTCCTGGTTGATTTTTTATTTATCGATTTCCACAGCTCTCGGCTAAAAATATTTGCAATTTTCTAGAAACAAATATAAAAAATGATCGGCTTTCACAAACAAAAATCGCCGACACGGTTTTGATCGGCACACTTTGACGAAAGTAAGAAGGTAATAAACACTAGCGGAAGTTTAAGGTCTGAGCTACTGTTGACTTAATTCATAAGGGCAAAAATTGAAATCGAAAGAAGAGCGTCAGTTCGTCCTTACGATAACAAATATATTAACATGATTTAAATATTCATTTAGAGAATTTTATACGCTTTCCAGTCATCTACAGGTTTATAGGTCTGTGATAAAAATCAAGCGAGATATCGTATGAAAACTAGAAACACCGCTCAAGGTGTTCAGTAACCTTAACAGCAAAGCTAATAAACTTGTGGCCCTCCCCAGAAAACAAATATATACAAAACAGACTGTATTATATAAAGTAATCGGGAATAGAACTGAGTGGAGTTCAATTCGGACTATTATCATTACTCGTGATTAACAAATTGGAAGAGTGCGAAGTGCGAATCCAATTTGTTTAATCACAAATAACGATAACAGACAGAATCATAAGAACACGAAGTCCATTTGCCAATTCATTATAATATTTACAATTTCCGAAAAATAAACTAAACTGAGTCGAAATCTGCGTTCATTTACAAAGTTATTTTACAATCCCCAGGGAAGAATTTTGTTTTATTTCCAATTACGAAGAAGCAAAACCGGAAATACACAAGCGTGATTATTCAATTGCTGATTGGTCAGAAATCCTGAATGCCAGATTGTGATTGGCTCATTCAACTGTGTCGGTATTAGATAGCCGATAAAAGAGTTTTGTTATCAGCCGGATAGTTTTTCGAGACGATTCGTGAAAAATAGCGTTTAGATTGAGCTAATCTTAAGATTATTCTTTGGTTATATTCTATGATAAATGTGTTCTGATTTTCCTACTCCCGGCGTGAAGCAGTCGTACTTCTAAGCCGCTTAACAACTGCACAGAAAAACAGAAACTTTTATTTTCAGTCAGCGATTGAATGGTACAGTTCATCCCCCTGAAAGATTTTCAAAGAAGACGGAAAACCTCAGATGTATTCTTCTTTTTCATGTACAATTGGAAACAATCGGTTCCTTCCAGACTCCAATAAGAATGCTTTTAGTAATTGGATGACGAACCATTTGGATATCTAACTGAAAACTCTGGTGTTTCTCTGCAAATGATAAGCCTGTACTATGACTCTTCATTTTCTTCAACCCGGCTTTTTTCGCTCAAATGGTAATCAACCCTACATTGTAGAGGAGTATTTTTTGACCAAAAATGTCGAAGAATTATGTACAATTTGTAACAATCGGTTCCTTCCAGACTCCAATGAGAATGACTTTAGTGGGATGAACTGTACCATTTGGATATCTAACTAAAAATCCTGGTTTTCTCTGCAAATGAAAAGCATTACTCTTCATTTATTTCAACCCTTTTTTTGTACAAATCGGGAAAAAAAACTGGATTGTAGAGGACTATTTTTGTCTCTGACTGCTTTGATAAAATACTCGATAGTTTTAACTCCCCAAAAGTAAAGATCCTCGTGTTCGTTGAAAATATGGCCTAGGCGGCGCGTTTGCCATTTGCAACAGTACAGTGGTTAAGAGTTATATTTCTATCCTTGTGATACGTTTATTTCTTATTTCAGTTAAGGATAATGGCACATAAGAAAACTTTCAATTTGCTTTTGTTTTAAACTTTATGAACAGCAAGCCATATGATGAACTTGAACTTGAATATATGTAGATCAAGAATTTCGTTATAGAATACAGTTTACTACACACTGTATTAAGTTTACCTTAAGTTGGTTGAGGAACCAACATAAAGCCCATTGAAGAGGCTAAAAGATTAGTGAAACATTTAGATAACATTTTTCACACAAAACCATAGTCGTTAAAACAATTCTGTCTTAAGAAAAAAATTTCTGAAAAAAGTTACATTTTACATAGCTTCTTTAATATTGATGATAAACAGAGAAACCGTCATTTGTTTCAACATTATTGTGAAATAGATTTCTTTTTCCATTATCACACCTAACACTCGAAAAAAAGGCCAGTCCAGCAGCTGTGACCGTCGAGTCGCTAATTAAACACTGACTAAAATGGTTTCGAACAAATGATAAAAAAGCGATTCAAAAAAACTGTTGGTCTTTTTTAAGATTAGTTACCATAACCAAGTTTAAAAGGGAAAAGAGTAAACAAAAAAACATACTGACGTTTTACGAAATATTTTGAGATTTGGTTAACCTTTTGGTATAATCCGTGTTCGACCAAGATCAGATCTGTGCTTTATCAGAAAACAAATATATTCAAATGCTTCTGGCAGAAATGTAATTGTTGCTTCTCTGTCGGTAATGTAAAACTATATGCATTATTAACAATCGTAAAAATTCAGGTCGGTTGCCTCGAAAGCATCTCTTCTTCAAACACAAAACCATCATACAGGGAGTTGGTTATTCTCTGTCGTGAAAGCTTTTGAACCTAACATAAAAAGATTTTATAGAAAAAGGGGTGACACTTGAATACGCTTTATCATCTTTGGTGATTAATATATTCAAAGATGCGGTAAGCGAAAACTAAATTGAGTTATTTTACATCTAGCACATTTAGAACTTAGAAATATCTTTGTCTTAGTTTTAATTTCTACTATGTCGTCTCTTTAGGTACTACGAGCTTTTTGAAGTATAACTTACTTTTTCTGTTGCTATATACTGGAAGATGACTGTGATTTTACAACATTTTTTTATAGGATATAGTTACCAACAACGACTTTGCGTCTAGAGCCTTAAGACTCCTTTTCATGAACAGTTTGTAAAACCTCTTGACAACACCTGCAATTTCAGTTTGGAAAGATTCAAACCCTTTGATTTATTTTTGCTATAAAAGCGTACTTTTTATTATTGTTCAAAAAACTTCATTCGATCAGTTTTTCCATTCCATACGACGCTTAGTCCCAACGCATGTCTATGTTTTTGTTTACCAAAGGTTTTTTTTACTGTGTCTAGCTCTGTTTTTGTTTCTGATTATGTATACGAATATGCACTATCTATACGTTTGATTATAATATAGGTGCATTCATCGGCAGGATTAAAAAACAACTATAATCAAACTCCTGAGTAGCTGTTTCATAATCTGTAATATCCAATAGTCAAATTTCCTCTTTAATTTCAAAATTAAAATTCCCCGCGCGCCACAACTTATAGAAACTGTACTACGAAAGGCAGTGAATGTAAATAACTTTTGAAACTTGGATTTATAATATTTTTTGCCGTGCCAGGGCATGGATAAACTAACAACATTTTAGTGCTATACCATGGACCGCATTTATTATGTAATTATAATTATTGAGATTTATTGTATAAACCACAGTCTCATTATAAATACGTTTTTCTGTTACGCAAATGTTTAAAACACATAAAAAACACAAAAATGCAATAATTTTCCCAGTGTAAATTTGTTTTTAGCCAAACAGTTATTTTCTATGGCAACTTGTTATAGGATTTTTAGTCGTAGTTTTAGTCGCTTTGCATTAGTTTTATACTTTTTATCGAGTTCGTGAATATTCTGTTATAGTTATATAAATACGTTGAAGCACTGAATACTTTACAATGACAGATAAATCTGTTTTATTCAACGAGGATGTAGACAATGTTTCATATCATACTAAAAGCGAATCCCGCAAAATTCAAAACTATTCCACACTATTCTTTGTTTGTGCCAGACATACAAAACATGGTATTCTCTAAATGTCTTAACAACAGATTGTGTTGTCTTTTTATTGGATTTTCTTAAATTGGACTTTTGATCGTAAAAATAAAAGACAGTCACCGAAAAGTGTATCACGTGAACATCAAATTATCAGAGTAACGGGCATTGCCGTATTTACAGATGAGATCAGGTGCAAAAAGCTCAGCACGTGACAACGCATCGCAGATATATAGTTGCCAGATTTTTACCTCATTACTGAATTTAAAAGGTTCTGCATTCTGTTTTGATACAAAATTATATGCAGATTTTTGGGCATAGAGATACCAAGCCCATAACCATAATATCATGTACTAAGAACGCGCATGTGTTTTTTATATATTAAAAAACTTATTTAGGTTGACACCGGGTGAAACATCGAATTTAGAATTAAATCTACCAAAAAGACCCTCTCGATTTCAATTAAAACCTCATATTGCATTGTATTCAGTCTTATAGTTATGGACAATTGCTAGTTAGAAACACCAATTTTCGTCTACATCGAACCGCTTTTTCGCGGTTGACAGTAAACTGGGATTCACCATTACGTCAATTTATTTAGGTTGTATAATTTGTTTTTTTTTATTTCCTCCAGACTGACCCCTAGGATGTTATAATTCTACATACTGCGAATGGGAATCAAACTTGGGTGTTTTCCAAGTTTCACTCAGGTTTGTTTGTTTCTATGGTATTGTAACTCAGTCCTCCAATTTTCAATGTGCGAAAAGTTATTGAAAACCAGGATGAAACTGTTTTTACAATATTGTTATTATTATCCGCTGGTTTTTCGACATATTGTTTTTATTACTCCGAACAAAACAGTTTTAAATCAATTCAATATGTGCTAAAATGTTTTAAGTTTGAGCTAACAATGAAAATTTTATTTCGCTTCCCTGATAAGAACTTTAGAAGTCGGTAGAGCCCTTTGGCAAACAATTTAAGGTTCAGTGATTCTGAAGAGAATCATTTCTTAAGTTAAAAAAAAACTTTCTAAACATTCATTTTATTGCTAGAATTTACATACATTTTCGATACTGTCGCAATCATCTGAAAAACGGGTGCCACAATTATCAACAACAATAATATTAATTTTTTAATAGCTTTCGGCTGTCGGTAAAAGCAGCATTGCTTATAATATAATTTGTTTTAAGCTGTTCTTTACAAAACAGTAAGTTTTGTTTGTATAGCAGTGAAAATAGTGTTTTAGTTTAGGTGATTAAAAAAATGAAAATATGCTCATCTTTTTTTCCCAGGTTTATTAGATCTAGATGTGACGCCATGGCTTTTGCGTTAATATCATGGTGATGGTGATGATGATGATGATATTAATAATAATATTAATAATAATAATAATAATGATAATAATAATAATAATAATAATAATAATAATAATAATAATATCAATTTTGATAATAATATTTCCTTTTTAACTGAAGCTTGTTTTATATGGACAGAAACTAAAAGTTCTACTTACTGATAAGCTGTAGGATGCATAGGATTATAGATTGGGCCAATCAGCGACATCCTGTCAAGCAGTTAAGTAATTAGGCATTCTCAAAGCCATGATAATAAATTAATCCGCCGAGCATTGTGTTAAGCATCTATGAAAGACGTTTACCCTGTCGTCACCTTTCACCAAACAAATCCGTAAAACAGGAAAAACAGTTTGTACTAATGCGTGGAGATGTCGTCATTCTGAAATCTAAATGGCAGGTGGTTTTTATCAATGTGAGCAATTCCCTCTGGCAGCTGAAATAAAATTAAAAATATGTTAAATATATTGCACCATCAGATATTCTCAGTCTTAGAGAGCCACCAGAAACAACGCCAAGTTTGGTGCGCAAAGACTATTAAAAGGTTAGTATTCTCAATGTATTAAAAATATGGTTTGATTTACCTTGGGGAAGTAAAAATCACACCTTTATCAACTAAAAAGAAATTACTATGATTTATTCTAGACAAAGAAGAAAATTTAGTAGGCCAGAATGCTATAAATTCTAATTAGAAAGAATCTGTCATGCATGTCTGATTGTGAGCGGCTATAAATAAGACCTTGAAAAAGTTTTGAAAAAAATAGACAGAACTGCTGAGTAACTTATGTTTTTGTTATAGCCAGTTATTTTTCCCATGGAATAACAGTTCGTTTTGATAGTTGATGGACAGTCCTTATCCTTAATAGCGACCGCCCGACATGCAATTATAGCCATTTCCTTTTATGTTAATTTGTACTGTTCAAGTACTCGCAGTTGTTGCTTTCCCCATTCTACTGATTCAAGCCATATGTCGTTGTCTCCTTTTTTATTAATATTTTCTTCCCTACTCATATTAATCCGCTCCTTTTCCTAGTTTGTACGTTTATTTGCATATAGGTGTCGTGTTGTCACCAGTCTTATTTGCACCTATTTCGACACGCAAAACCCATCTCTTCTGCAACTCATCGGAGGATTTTCATAAAGTTTATTAACTCTCTGCAACAACTAATTTTTTAATGAATATAACCGAAATGCGAAAAATAGCAAAAACTAATTTAAAGAGCCATTCATTGATATTTCGTTGACTTGTACAACACTTATAATATTGGTAATCTAATAACACATGACAAAAAGCCTTATTATACGCTACATAATACAAAAAGACTCGCCCCCAAAAGATTTTACTTTGCTCTTCCAATTATTGAAGTATGATATTTTCTCTACTTTTTAACTCTATACAACACTGTGTTTAGTTTTAACATGGTCGACAATAAATCATTTAAATTGCTTGAACTGAGCAATTTAATGTCCAAGGGCAGGTAGAATTTTTCTTATATCGAGCCGTAACCACGAAACAAAATGAATTCATTGTTTGCCAGATGTTGAGTTCAAACTTAGTCGCTTGTATACGTTATTTGTCATCTCATCTCATCAGATGCTGTTTTAAATTTGTAATATAACTATACAGTCTACACTAGTTCTACGTTGATTATTTTGAGCAAATTAACTATTTATATCGCACGACAAAATGTGGGATAACTGCAAGTTATATACGTTATTATCTTTGCAGAGCATGCCGGCCATAAAGCTTTTGAATTATAACAAAAATTATACTCGTAACATTTGTACTGCACCTATACAATTTTTAACGATTGGATTTGGTATCAATTTCTTGATTTTAATTCTAATTTTGAAGGAGTTACGCAGAATATTTTTTACATTCTGCTACTGCATATACTTACTGCATACGAAACCAATTTTTTGATAGATAGATAGATGATCATCTTCGTTTCTTCCAATAAAAAGATCTGGAAGTTACGGCTAATTCAAATCCTGCATTTTCACGCTGAGTTTAGTGCAGCATTCTGCTCGGCTAAGTTGACATTTCACGGCAAGACTTTAGGCGTCATGATGTTTATTCACAGCGAGAATTCGAGGTCCGAGAAAACAAGAAAGACGCAATAATTAGGACAAAATATTGTAAACATGGCTAGGCTAACGTCCCGAGTTGAATAAGGATGCGTTTTCTTGGGATTTATCCGCAATAGATGGATTTCTTGGAAGAGTCATTAAATTAGCTACAACACGCATTTATAAGTAAATTTTGCCCAGGCTCAATTGTTCTTAATTTTTTGGCGACTTCGGCCTCAAATTGTTCTTAAATTGTTCTTATTTTTGTGAGGGGTATTTATCGAAGAAAAAAAAACAAAATAAAACCATGTGTTGAAAAACGAAACGCCTTGCGCCACACATGTATTACATTGCTGAATTTAGAGGCGAACCACCTTTATTGTTTGTTGAGCAGTCTTTATAGTGAATCTTTTTATGTTTTATGTATCGCTAGGTTTTAGTCAATTTTCTAACAAAAAACGTTTCTAGTTATCAAACCTAAGCCTGAGCTTGTTCTTAAATTGTTCTTAAAACTGGCAAATTTGATCCTTGTTGTTCTTATAAAGTTGTTCTTATAAAAAAAGCGTGTATTCTCATTGTGGATTACTTGGAATGCTCTTCCACTTATTCTACTCCTGATATCAGAACAGTCGGCATTGTCTGGATTAGTGACGTCAATGCAATACATTGAAAGTCAATTAACAATGATAAAATGGCGTTCATCAAATTTATAACATGACGCCTTGTTTGCTGACTTGTGTTCTTTGCAGAATATTTTCAAAACTTTGGCTGAACTAAAGGCCGTGTTACACTTGTCAACTTGCAACAACGATTTTCCGCGCAACAATGTTGTGTGTTGTGTTGCGAGCATGTTGCGCGAGCCCAGTGTTGCGCAGAAAATCGTCCCCGGTGACCTGTTAAACGGGGAACGATTTTCCACGATACGGTGTTGCGCGGAGAATCGTCGTAGCAAGTTGACTCGTGTAACACGGCCCAGACGGTGTAAAATGCAAAACACTGCGCGTGTCTCAGAATATGTGAATTACTGGGAATAACTGTTTGTTTTAAAAATGGGAAATCCGAAAATTCAGAATCATTCTAAATTGTGTTACATGGTTATAAAATACGCCATACTGGGACGCAAAAGAACTTGTTAGACTCCAAAAAGCAAAAACGTGTGATTTTTCATTGTTTTACATTCTTCAGTGGAGTCTAGCACATTCTTTTGCGTCCTAGTATGGAGTATTTTGAATCGACATGTGGCCATGTCTTGCAAAGAGCCTATTATGGATTAGTCCCAAACGAACTTGCCCTTAATGATAGCTAAGTCTGTAATAGGCAAAGGCTTTTCGCTAGCTTGAAAATTGAAGCTCAAAGTGGACTAAGTCCTGCCTTCTAGTATTCGTATAATGACTTTAGAATTTTAAGACGCGTTTTTTATACTCTTATTAAACTGAAAATTAGTTTTTCAGGCTGTGAAGCGCTATATTTTGCTCTCTGATTAATAACCTCGTTTTTAAAAGGTGACACAGATTTATGTATGATATTATATTTCTCCAGCTTAAACCTATTGCTGTCCCCTAAAGTTGCTTGCTTTGAGAAATTTGTCCTTGAGTGTGTAACGGTTTCTCCGAATCATTGTCCATTTGAGAGATTTTTCCCTTTGTGTTTGTGCGGATTCTATTTTCGGATATTTGTCCAGAGAATAGCTTGTTTTTAAGTTTTCCTTCAATGCTTTCTATCGGTTTTTTTTCTAATTTTTCTCCACCAACTCGGTCGATCTAAACTGATAGCAAAGATACTTCTATAAGATTTTTGTGTTTGTGTTGTTTCTCCGGAACTTTGTCCGGGGACTCACTCGGTCGGCGCTGGTTACGAGCTTCTGTTATATGCACACGTGCACGGATTTTTGGGTAAGTAAAGCATAAAAGATTCGACTGCATTTCGAAAACCATGTGATTACTTCTAGTCTTAAAAAATAGATATGTGTTTTTTATTTTTTCTATACCACAGCCTATACAAACGACATTGTAAGAGGTCCAAAATGGAATGGTTCCTTCTTCTCTAAATAATTGTATCAAGGACATCATGTTTATCGCTTCCTTTATAGCCCTTTGTTTCCGAATTATGAAGTAGAGTGATTGCTGGATGTACGGCTATTCGATTCAAATTTCGATTCAATTATAGTGACTAATTTTATTGTTGCTGTTATCTCTGTTTAAACATTTTCTTTCTCTGTAGTATTTTGTGTACCCAGTATTTTAACTCAAATTCTGACTCATTAAACAGTCCTGGAGCTTGTGATCACGCACCAAGCGCAAACACTTTTCTATTTTACAAATGGCAAAATACTGAATACTTTAGGAGAAATTTTTTTGACGTAATAAAGATCATTACCGTCCGGAAATTTGTTTATTAATAAGATACTATAGCACAGAAGAGTTTTGTTTCCCAAAACAATATAACTATTACTTTTTTTGTTGTACCGCATTCTTCTGATGTTGTGGTAGTTAACTGCTAAAATTCAAATAGTGAGCAAGCTCAAAAGAATATGTTACTCTAAATGATATTTGCAGGGCTAATTTGAATGTAGAAAAAAGGAATATTGAAATCGCCGCCATTTTTGCATATGGTCTGTGAATTCGGGGCAATAAATTCAAAATAAGAACTGTAACGAAATCTTTTACTGATTAGATCAATTTAACGAAACACTATGGTCAAAATTAATTAATTTCGTAAGCTTGTTACTTCATAATGTATATCCATATATCTCATTTCTGTTTTCCCAATAAAATTTCAAGTTTTTTGCCAGTTACAGCTTGCTGCATGACAAAATGTCTTTCAGTTTTATATTTACAAATTAAATTTTAATCATGTTCCATTGCAGTCCTCTTCTTCGGCAAATCAGTTTCTTTCCTTATATCTTAACACCGAGTAAATGTTTTTCATGAAGAGGAAGATAAAAAGCCTATATACATTTTAGCCCAACAATTTAGTAAGTAAATAATCATTGTTAAAAGAAGTTAATATTATAACAACTTTTAACAAAATGACAAAATATTCTCAAAAATACTTTGTTGAACAGTTTAATAGCTTGTTATGTAACCTTCAACCTTTGTTCACCAAAACATCTCGGAGCTATATCACACTTTTACTACAAAAATAATTAAAGTACAGAAATTAATCTTGCGGCCGGGACTCTGTTGTTCGTGAAAACAAAAAGAGTTGCTTTATCTTTAATTAAATACTCTTATAACAGTAAGAACTATAAGAAGAGATAAAAAATTAAAATTATAAAATATAAATATGGAAACTCTAATTAAATAACATCGTTAAGTTAAAAGAATTTCACAGCATTTTTTAAAATTGGTTGACAGAGGCAGGAAGTGAAAAAGGGAGGCAGGATTGTTCCAATGTATAATAGTTCTCGGATAAAAAGAATATTTATGAATATCATTGTGGCACTGCAATTGTCTGTATGGGTAGCAATTTGGCAATCTAGTTGATCTATTTAACGTTACTACTTCATTAGGAAACTTGATACCAACTTAAGTTTTCATGGATTTTATGAAACAATTCAATTGCATAGGTATTCAACAATAACATTTGCAAAAATTTTTAAAGCCAATGTTTCTGCACCGTCAGGGCCACTTTTGTTGTTAAAATATGGTTAACTTTTAATTTCTAAAAGTTATAATGAAGAGATGATAATTATTTCTTTTAAAACGATGAAGCGGTCCATTGTATAAGAAATCTTGCAAACAAAAATTTTTATTACATCTTTTCAGTTTTCTTTTCTTGTACTTTGGAGTTGCTGAGGCTTTCTGGTCCACTGGCTTAAAATTACAATTGTTAACCAGAGATGTCTCAAAAGTTTTGAAGTATAATATTATTGTTTTCTGGCACCTCTGTGCAAGCTTTATAGTTTCATGAAGGAACATGATAAAAATAGAAACATGGCATGACTGTAAAACAAGCCTCCTACTGGGCTTAATGTTGCCTAATATTGCCCAAACCCGCCCGATCCCGCTCAAGAAAGCCGAATGTTGCTCAATATTTCCCTTCGCTTTTGATTTCTATTTTTCTTAAAGGAGAACCGAACCGGCGCTAAAATTGACTTTTGATTGTTTAAAAAAATAGGCACAGTATGAAACTATATGAAGTTTTGGTTAGGTGTTAGCCGAGCAGTTCAAAAAAATTAAGGTTTTTTTAAGGTTTTGTAACAAACCAACAAGATTTGATCAACGGCTCAATATTTCATGCCAGCGGTTGTATATGACGTAGGTTACGATTTTAAAGAGCTTTTCAGTAACACGTGGTTGCAAGACAATAAAAAGTGCAGAGAGGTTCAACCACACCAGTACGAACCAACACATACCGTATTTACTCGAATAAACGCCGCCCTCGAGTAAACGCCGAACCTGAGAGCCAAAATATGAATAAACACCGCCCTCCAATAAACGCCGCATCCTGGAACATACAACAAACTGAAACATCGAATTTATCTGATTTCTTACGCGTTTACAAGCGCAACAAGTTGTAGTTT
>JAOCPT020794431.1:0-15736 GCA_026546935.2 Palythoa grandiflora
TTTTCTGTTGTGTAAAACATTTTTTTGCCCTTGTAAGCTATTTAAGTATCTCTTTAAGGAAACTGTCCCCACCCCCCCCCATTTATTGAATTTTCACATTTCAAACATTTCAAATCTCAGTTTTGTTTGTGTACAATTCTTTTACAAAGTCAAAATGTAAGAATTTTCAGTTTACCAATTAAGGCACAATCAGTTTTTTCCCTGGATAAAAAAGATTAAGTACTCAGTCCAGAAACATTGCAGTTGTGTTAAATTTTGCTAATTTTTTTAGGAGTTACTGAGGAAAAAGATATACGATTTTTCTCAGACCTGAAATAGTTTTGGAATTATGCCTATAATGGTACAGTGTACAATTCTTTCTAGATTTTTCAACCCCCCTGTTTATTAGGTTTTCAAATATTTTCTTACCCCCCCCCCCATTTATTTGGCACTGAAAGAGTATACTTTCATCCCAGCTTTGTTGAGCTATGCTTGTTCTATATTTGAAACTGTGATAAGTACAACTTATCATGGCACATCTGTAATTACATACGTCAGCACCCTTTCTATTCTTCTTATTACTGTTGTTAACTAATTAGAATAATTGTTGTTCAACCTTAGATCCCTGTTGTTTTGTATCATGGTTCAGCCGATGAGCGAACAAGACTTCGCAGAAAATTGAACAAGTTAAAAGCAGTCGATGGTCATCTGAGTTATCCAGTTGTAATAACTTCATATGAAATCTGTATGCGAGACCAAAAACACATCTACAATCTGATGTGGAAATATCTTATTGTAGACGAAGGACATAGGATCAAGAATTTAAACTGCAAACTTATCAGGTTTGTAGAAAATTATATACTTTGAGAACTGTTTTTGATATAGGTATTACCGTGTATCCTGCTGCTAAATCCAGAAAACGTTTGAGCTGTTGTGTCGAAATCCTAACTGTATAAAGTGCCCATTCATTTTGTTTCTCGCAATATTTAGATTCAGACGATGTCTATCATCTACACAAAATCCAGACTTATCAGTTTGTACAAATTTAACAACACACAGACTAGTGAAAGCTCAGCAGAATTAGTTTTCCATACAGGGGGAGTCAATGACTCTCATCCACTTAGCACTAGAGAAACCAGGGGATCAGTAATGCATGGAGGGATGGAAAAATTCTACTAGTAACTGTTAGTCGGGGCTAGTAAGCCCTCATCATGGACTCCCGCCCATATCCGCAAATTACTATCCCAAAGTTTGAAGAGGGATGTGAAGGGAGGGAGATTCCAATGACTGTAAACTTGTTGTGTTTCCCATCAAATTTAAATAATGTAAATCGCAAGGGTATGTTTTCCACCCACTGCTGACCATTGGCCTATAATTTGGAATGTTCAAAAACTATTCGGTTGTTGATGATTTATTCATTTTAACACATCATTTCAAAAATCTTTAAAAAGAAAAAAAAAATTGGTAAACCAAGGAAGTTAAAAGAGAAAATTGAAAATTTATCATCAACACTATTGGATTGATTTCAAGAACATGAATTTTTTTACTAGTCTAACAGCAAGTTTTTCTAGTCCCAGGCATCACCCCTATAATGGCTTCAGTAGCCCATTTTAGCTTTTCTTTTAGTATGTTTTCAAATGTAAAGTATTCTGTTTGCTTTGTTGTGTTAGAGAGCTGAAGACATACCAAAGTGCCAACAGATTACTGCTGACTGGAACGCCGTTACAGAACAACTTGTCTGAGTTATGGTCACTTTTGAATTTTTTACTGCCAGATATATTTGATGATCTTAATAGGTAATTATATTCTTTCCAGTTTGTTCTCTTAGAAGTAATTGAGCAAAATTTGTCAATTGTTTTTATAATCTTAGTAATATTATGATAATATTATAAGTAACAGTGAGCAGGCACACTGGAGGTACAACAATAACAATTTATTTCATACTCATCTTACATATTTACAGGTTGTGCGGAAAGTACATAAGCTAATATATAACAGACTAACATACAAAAATTATATAGTGTAAACACATAAACTCTAAAATAGTAAATTTATAAAATATCAGGAAGTAACAGAAAAATAAGATGAAAACATAAACGTGAGATGAGTATGGGGCATCCTAGTAGCAGGGCTAATCTAGAGGATACCCCACACTATCGGGTTTAATATACTAAGTAACTCAAAAACTGAAATTTAGCTAGGTTCATCATTTGCAGTGAAGATTGTTGCAGAGAGTGAATGGTAGATAGCACGGAACTAATTAGAAGTTAGACTGACCTCACTAGATGCTTTATGGCAGCTATTTTAACAAGTATGTACATGTAACTTCACTAGCAATTCACAATTCCTGGTTCTAAGAGCAGGAATATATGCCACTTAATACAAACTTTCTTGTGCTCTTGACAAAGTTTTGTGCGATATTTTCAGTGCTTCCATATTATGTCTCACAGTGCTTTATCTATCACCTGTTAGTACATGTTCAATGGTAAAGGGAAGTCCCAGATAACGAATCACAGTCTTATTTTGAATGCTGTAACAGATCACGATAAGTGGTTTTTGGTAAAATTATAAATCAGGGACTTAGTTTTAAGGAAATAACGGATCACAGGCTTATTTTTGACCCAATAACGGATCACGATTTCTCCCAACAACGGATCACTGACTTATTTTTGACTCAACAAAGGCTCACGAAATAACCCTTTATCACCCTGTTTCTGCTAATATTCATGTATTTTATTGTAATAGCTTTCAAAGGTGGTTTGACTTCAGTGCTATAAATGAAAAGGATGGCAGTAAAAAGATCATTGCACAAGAACAGGAACACCAGGTTCTGGAGAGACTTCATGCTGTAAGTTGATTAACATTTGGGGTATTCAGGGGCAGATCCAGAAACTTTAGAAAGAGAGGGCCCAGTAACTAAATTCTAGAAAGAGGGGGCCCAAATCCGCTTTTCAATGCTTATTCCAGTTGTTATCATATAAATCCTTCGTCAATATTCCACAATTATACCATACACTGATATAATTGTGAACCAGAAATAGGTCATTGCACTCTAGAAAACAAGAACTGTATATAATTTATTAACTTACTAAAATGGGTAAACCATACATATTCAAGTTACAGCAACATTACTAGTTTTGTTCATGTTTGAAAACAGTGGCAGTTCAAGAGATTTCATTAATAAGTTGTTTTTTGTTGCTAACTAAAATTACAGTACTCTTGTGCATTGATACTGTAATTTATTTTGTTAAACATAGTTAGTAAAATCTTGCATGACTTTGCTGTGCTGTTTTTATATTTTCAGATTCTTACACCTTTTCTTCTTCGACGATTAAAAGCAGATGTTGAGCTTGATCTGCCTCCTAAAAAAGAAGTTCTCGTATATGCTCCCCTTACTAAACGGCAACAAACCTTCTACAAATCTACCTTAGACAAGACAATCGTAGATATTGTGGGTGACACAAAGGTAATGGCAATTCTAGTAACTAATTTAAACCTTTAGTCCCAGCTGTATAATTATGTATAGACACTATCACATCATTACTAACTCAAAACCATTTGATTATATAGCACCATCACCACCATCATCATCACCACCACTATCATCATCATCACCACCACTGTCATCATCATCACCACTATCATCACCACCATGATCACTATCATCATCACCACCACCACCACTATCATCATCACCACCACCACAATCATCATCACCACCACCACCACTATCATCATCACCACTATCATCACTACCACCACCACTATCATCACCACCACCACCACTATCATCACCACCACTATCATCACCACCACCACCACTATCATCATCACCACTATCATCATCATCACCACCACTATCATCATCACCACCACCACTATCACTATCACCACCACCACTATCACCACCACCACTATCATCATCACCACCATCACCACTATCATCACCACCACCACCACTATCATCATCATCACCACCACCACTATCATCATCATCACCACCACAATCATCATCACCACCACCACTATCATCATCACCACTATCAACACTATCACCACCACCACTATCATCACCACCACCACCACTATCATCATCATCACCACCACCACTATCATCATCATCACCACCACTATCATCATCACCACCACCACCACTATCATCATCACCACCACCACTATCATCATCATCGCCACCACCACTATCATCATCATCATCACCACCACTATCATCATCATCATCACCACGACTATCATCATCATCATCATCATCACCACCACTATCATCATCATCACCACTATCATCATCACCACCACTATCATCATCACCACCACTATCATCATCACCACCACTATCATCATCACCACCACCACCATCCTCACCACCACTACCATCATCATCACCACCGCCACCACTACTATCATCATCACCACCACCATCATCACCACTATCATCATCATCATCACCAACATTATCATTATTACTTTTATTTACATTATTATTTACCATTATCATCTTCATTAAGATTGTCATTGTCGTTATATTTATTTGTTTGGTAAGTTTTGTTGTGAGTAATGTAACCACAATACTATATGTTACTGTTAAGGAATCAAACAAGGAGCAAGTTGAGCTGACACCAAGTGGAAGACCAAAGAGGAAATGTAGAGTGCCTGTCAATTATAAGATATTTGATGATCACAACATTGACCTTCAGTCATTGGTGGAACACATGGAGGAAGAAGAAGCAAAGTACGATTCTAACGTACATTTTTTCTCAACTGATATATGCTAGCATTGCATTTTAGATTTGTTTAATAAATGGGTGATACTCTCAACTCTAACAGTTCTTGGTGGTATATGGAAAAGAGATCCAATTTACCAGTTGATTTGCTGCACTGCAATCAACTTTTCCTTTTCCCCACTTGTCCATTGGACAAGAGAGATTTGAGTTTCACTTGTCTGAAGGAAATTTCACTTGTCCTATGTATAGCTCAAGAAATATACTACTTTCTTAGCATAGGGCATGAACATTAGAAATTGCAAACAAACATGTCCTCTCGTTGAAGAAGTCTTATGTTTTATTTTAGTAACAGAACTGATTCAGAAGCTTTTGAACACAAATAACAACAGCATATCATAACATGCTATGATCACACGAGTGATAATTAATAATAACTTTGCTGTCACTAGAGTATGCCAGTGTGATGAACTGTGACAACTTGTGTCAACAAACATGTACGTGAAGGAAGCAAAACGTGAAATATATTTTACGGAAAGTCTGTTCAGACAGAGGATAAATGCACTGCCATGTTTATGCATAATATAAAACCGATCTATAAATTCTTCTCATCCATGTGGACAAGTGCTTTTGCAAAGTTACTCGTCCACAAGCTGAAATAACTCGTCTCAGACAACTAGAAGACCGAAAGTTGATTGTCCTGTGCTGGGATCCAATTCACCAGTTTGAATCTGGAATCCAGATTTGCATGGATTCAATTCATCAGTGGGTGGAATCTAGAATCCAGATATGATGAGATCCATTTCTCCAGTTGGTAATATCTGGAATCCGAACTTGCTGGGATCCAGTTACCTGGGTTCCAGATTTGTTTGTATCCACTTTATCAGCAGGTGGAGTCAGGGATCCAGATTTACTGGGATCCACTTTATCATTGGGTGGAATCTGGGATCCAGATTTGCTGGGATCCACTTTATCAGTGGGGTGGAATCTAGAATTGAAGTTTGCTAGAATCCCTTTCACAAGATGATGAAATCAGGAATCCAGATTTGCTGGGATCCAATTCACCAGCTTGGGAAATTTTGAATCCAGATTTGCTTGCATCACCAATTGATAGAGTCTGGGATTGAAATTTGATGGGATCCACCTCACCAGTTTGGGAAATCTGGAATCCAGATTTGTTCCAATCTATGTCACCAGGTGATGGAATCTTGAATCCAAGTTTACTGGGATCCACTTCACTGGATGATGAAATCTGGAATCCAGATTTGTGTAAATTCACTTCACCAATTGGTGGAATCTAGAATCAAGATTTGCTGGGATCCAATTAATCAGTAGGTAGAATCTGGAATGCAGGTTTTTTGAAATCCACATCACCAGGTGATGGAATCTTGAATCCAAATTTACTGGGATCCAATTCACTAGCTTGGGGAATCCAGAATCCAGATTTGCTGGGATCCACTTCACTGATTTGTAAAATCTGTGTTACAATCAAGGGGATTTGAAATCCAGAGTGTGGAATCCAGAAACAATTATCATCCTAGATTGCATGGGGGCAAGGTGTCGGTGCTTCAGCCCAGTTAAAATGTGCCGGCAGCCGGTGATTTTTGGTTGTACAAGATACAACCATTTGAAGACCATATTTTAATTTTTTTCTGGGCAGACATGCCTCTGCTTGCCCCCAAACACCATCCCCCCCTCCCTTCCCCCCGGGAGCAAGGGCCTGTGTCCTTATCTGCCTACTACTCCCAGCCATCTTGCGCATTACTCAAAAACGTTTTGACTGGGCAGGTGCTTGATATCTGCTTCAATTTGGGGGGTAACAGAACTTAGTAACACTAGGCAAATTGCTGCAAGCAGTTAAAAATAGTTGCTGGTAAAACAAGAAGTGGTATTTCAATCCAATTTATGTTTCAAATTATGCCTAACTTTCAAACATATTTTTTATCATAGGAAGGTCAGGTTGCAATGCTGTGATATAGGACCTAAGAAGGCTGAAGTGACGATAAAACTGACAAATATCCTAATGCAGTTGCGTAGATGCTGTAACCATCCATATCTCCTTGAGTATCCATTAGACATTGCTACACAGCACTACCGTGTTGACGAGGATGTGATCAAAACCTCAGGGAAGATGATAGTTCTTGATCAGCTGCTCTCAGAGTTGAAGAAAAGGGGACATAAGGTAACACTTGAACTCAAACCTGGCAGCTCCAGATACTTGGCTCATGTAGCCATTAAAAAGGTACCCATAGAAAAGGACATGCCACCCCTAGTTGGGGCTTCATAACCATGGTCTTGCAAGACTGTCAGGAGTTGTCCATTTTTTACATTTCATATTTCCTTGTTGGATAAAGGTTCTTCAACGTTTTTGCGTGATATGTGAAGCTCTTCAAAGTATCAAGTTACAGTATATATGCTCTGCGTAAATATCTTGTCAGTGTTAAATGATATAAAGATGATGTTTTTTCGAAACAAAACTTGGGTGTTCAGATGTAAATCAAACAGACAGAATTTCCCCATGAAAGTTAGAGGCATTACTTATTCACGAAGATCCCTTTTGTTTTACACTTGTTTATTTCACAGTTTTGATTCCTTTTTAACAGTTATTTATTATTAAAGTAAGCATTAGACTTGTACGATTATCTATCCATTGGATTATTGTAAAGTGGTTTAGTGTACTGCAGTTGTAAGCTGAGACATTTACAAAGTGAATATAGTGGAACATTTTGAAAGGGAAGCCTGTAATTTTATAAAGGGACAATATTTCAACCCACAATCTTTGCTAAACTTTTTTAATGCCACTCTTACCTGTACAATTAAAGCATGTTGGGTGCATTGGTAAGATCTCTGCCTTCTATCCAAGGTCTCCAGTTCAACTTCCGGCTCAGCCAAGTGTTGAATATTTGTGTGACCTTAAGCTTCTTTTCCACCAAAGTTGACTCAGTTTTTCATCCTCCTGAGGTTGGTAAAATGAGTACCAGCTTCTGCTGGGGCTAACCAGCGACGTATTGGTGTCCCGTCCAGAGGGAGTCAAAGACTTTCATCCACTTAAGAATACAGAAGCCAATGATAAGCACCAGCTCCAGTGGGCCACTTAGGCTCGTAATAAGACTTCTCTAAGTTTAAAGTGGTTTTAAAATGTTGCTTCTTTTTCATTCCACTGCTTCTGTTGTAGGTCTTGCTGTTTTCCCAGATGACAAAAATGTTAGACATTATAGAAGATTACTGCTATCTACGGGAGTACGGATTTTCTCGGCTGGATGGTAGCATGTCCATTAAAGACAGACAGGAGCAGGTAAATCTAAATAAATTTAGAGTTCTGTAGCGGTGGCAGAGGTCAAAGAAGCTGCAGTATAATTTGCTCTGAACTTGAATGCCAATGGAGGGATAAATTATCATTTGCATTTAAATTTTACAAACAGTGGAGGAGACCTTACCATCTTGCCTTTTTAGAACTTTATTTTTGTGCTTTATTCGGATATCTACTACTTGCAAAGCAAAGTTCTTGCATAAAAAGGTTCTATTAGAAATTTAGGTAAATTTCCTAAATCACAAAACATTTTTTCCGCTGGACACCCTTATACTCGGGGGAAGGAGTTATTATTGGGTCTTTTTTTGTTAGTTCAAAATCTGTGCAGTTACCGATATTTTTGTTTGAGCAATTTTGTTTCTAAATCAGTTACAAACACAACAGAGTTCATATTTTTGTTTTTTTTGGTGGTGTGTTACATTCGCATAGTGTAATTAATTTTCATCCAAATTTTCTCTTGCAGATTGAAGCATTCAACAAAGACCCAGACGTTTTTGTGTTTCTTCTGAGTACTAGAGCAGGAGGGCTTGGTCTTAACCTCTCTGTTGCAGATACTGTTGTTATTTTTGACAGTGACTGGGTAAGAAAACACCTATTTATATCAAGTAGCTATTCGTGTACGTGTATCTGTTACAGTATGTGTACCTGCACCTGGACTGTTATAGAATTTGTACCTGTACCTGGACTGTTATAGTATTTGTACCTTACCTGGATCTGTACCTGTATCTGCATGTTACTGTATCTTTACCTGTACCTGGATATGTTACTGCATCTTTACCTGTACCTGGATATGTTACTGTATCTTTACCTGCACCTGGATATGATACTGTATCTTTACCTGTACTGTTATAGTATTTGTACCTGGATCTTTACGTGTACCTGGATATATTACTGTATCTTAACCTGCACCTGGATATGTTACTGTGTATATTCCTGTACCTGGATATGTTACTGTATCAGTACCTGAATATGTTACAGCATCTTTACCTGTTTATAATTCAACCTTGATTTTTTTGAGATCCTTGATTAAATCATTCATGATTGTGACATACGTAATAACATCCAGAATAACCTATACTCCGATCTGTTAATTTTCTCAAGTGGCAAGCAACACTCATATTTGTCTTGTGTTTTAAAATGCTTTAAATTTGAATAAAGCTGAACTGTTGAACTTTTCTTCTAGAACCCTCAAGTGGACCTCCAAGCACAAGACCGCAGTCACAGGATTGGACAAACTAAACCAGTTATTATTTACCGACTAATTACTGCTAATTCAGTTGATCAGAAGATTGTTGAACGAGCAGCTTGTAAGAGAAAACTTGAGAAAATGGTCATTCACAAAGGTAATACTTTTTGTGATTATTAAAGTAAAGAAAAATTTATCATTTTGTTAATAAAATTATTTAATAATTGGCTTTCTTTTTAAAATAAATTTGCGTTATTTTCAATTATTGCTGTTATTATTATTATTATTATTACCAATATCATTTGTTAAAAAGTTTAGAGCATGCTGTTGATTTAGATTTATCACTCCATTCCTGGCTCTACGAGTAGGGTGTATCATCATACCACCACAACCACCACTATTGTCACCATTGCCACTATCATCATCATGGTGGTCACTCATCATCACCACCGCCTCCATCATCACCATTTTCAGTATCATCATAATCATCATAATCACCATCGTCACCATCATCATCATCACCACCACCATTATCACCATCGTCACTATTATCATCATCATTATCATTATCACAATAACCATCGTCACCATCATCATCATCACCACCACCATTATCACCATCGTCACTATTATTATCATCATTATCACAATAACCATCGTCACTATCATCATCATGGTGAGCACTCATCATCACCACCGCCTCCATCATCACCATTTTCAGTATCATCATAATCATCATCACAATCACCATCATCATCATCACCACCACCACCATCATTATCACCGTCGTCACTATCATCATAATCACCATCACCATTGTCACTGTCATCAAGGTTCATACATGTCCTTGAAAACCTGGAAAGTCCTGGAACAATAGAATTCAGAGTCCAGGCCTGGAAAATTGATATCAGTCCTGGAAAATTAGCTTATTTCTTAGGCAGTTGGTTTTTAATAAAAATACTAACTTTTAATATTTCTCAAGTTACAAATCCGGGCACAAATTCGTGTGAAACAATTCCAAAAATTCCTTCGCATCACTTCTTACTCTAAAGATAAAATTGCAGGAAATGGCAACGTATTTGCTTATTTATCCCAGGCAGGATTATGAGCTCTTTTGCTGTCATATCCTCTGTGGTTTTTGGAGGTTTGATGACATGTTTAATGAATATATGTCAAATGTCTTTGAATGCACCATTACTATCATTATTATCTTTATATCTTTATCTGCTACCTTCGTCCTTGCACCTTGTGGCACATACTATACAGTACATCCTTGCATCCTGTGACACATACTGTACAGTAGGCCCTTCACAGTGGCCCTCCACTTCTGTCTATTGGTCACAGCTGCCCTCACCTTATACCAACTTTTCCAACTTTTCCTTCATGTTGTTTTGGGGCGTCCCCTCTTCCTTCTCCTTTCTGGGGTCCAGATCATTGCTTTGTTGCAATTACTGTCTTTATTTTGCCTCAGTGTATTCCCATCGTCATTGTTAACAATTATCAACAACAGTGATGAAATCTGTTATAACTTATTCCAGGAAAGTTCAAGGGCAAACAAGTTAGTGGTGGAGTTAGTGCCGCAGAACTATTAGAACTACTGGAGTCCAACGACCACGATGAAATTGTGAAGAATGAAGGTATTCTCAGTAAGAAAGACTTGCAACAGCTGCTCGATCGCTCTGATATGACGACAAAAGGAAAGAAAACATCTTCAAGATCACAAAACGTCACTGACTGTAAAACCTTCAAAGTGGTCGAGTTGTCAAGTTGAAATTTGGATATTTATCAGTCTCTTGTCGTTGGTGAAGAAATCCTGAAATATACGTGAAAGCGCCACTGTAGCATTCGGCGGTCCTGGAACAGTTACAATTTGTCCGCGATCGTCTTGTTTACGTTTAGTTAATGTTTAGTTTAATTAATGTGTAATTAGCTAAGACAGTTGAATTCTCGTCGCTCACACACTCCGATACAAGCTTTATTGCAGTGCAATACCGTAAACGCTCTAATATAAGCCCCTCCTCTCCAATAAACGCCCCATCTGGAGGTTCAAATGTTTAATAAGCCTTCCTCCCTTCCTTTTTCAACAATAAATACTGTAAACACAACTGACGAGCTTGAATGAACTAAAATATGAACAACACAAGTTCACATTGATGCCCTCGTCACACATTTCTTTTCCATCAATTTAAGTTTCAGTTGTTATTCTATCTACTGTGCCTTATAAGTTGGCATATTCCAGTGTATACACACATTTAAATTTCATCAGTTTCAGTTTTTAAATAGTCGTTATATAACGCCAGAGTTTCCAGTTGTTCTTAAAGCTGCGTGACATTTCAAACTCTGTAGTGTAATCTTGTCCTTGTCTGTCAACGAGTTTTAAATAACCCCTCCCCCCCCCCTTCTCTAATAAGCCTGCCCCCTATCTAGTAAGTGTTCCCCCTTTTCATGGGGCCCAAAACTTGATAATTCCCCCGTGGGCTTATTAGAGTGTTTTACGCTATTTACACATCCATGAAGATGTTTTTGTTGTGTTCAGACCTAGATCAGTTGTCATAAAACTGTACTTCGTCCAATTTTTGTTCTTTCTGTAAACTCTTTTAGCGTTTATATTCCTTGTCCAATTAGATAAATGTTTTTGTTTTCAAGAGACAGCCATATAATACAGGCATTCTCGTGGCCAAAAAACTCCCAAAATTTCCTATTTATTTTTGCGTGCGTTAAAACGCAGGGAAAGGAATTTCGTTTTCAAAGATAAGTATGAACGCTTCCAAGAAATGTCCTGAAATTTTATTTTTTTCCTGGAAAATTCTCAATTTTTTTTCCTGGAAGATCCTCAAATTAGATTTTTTCATGGAAAATTCTGAAATTTTACTTTTTGCCTGGAAAATTTTGAAATTTTATTTTTTTCCTGGAAAGTCCAGAAATTTTATTAGAGTACTTGAAATTTTCGAGAACTCCTGGAAAATACCTTGAGAAATTCCTGGAATTTTATTTTCCAAAAATGTCCTAACCCAGCCATTTCCAGAGTACCTGTAAATACCGCAATCTATTTATAAATACTTTCTCCCACCTTTGATGATAATTCTTATTTTAATGGTAAATTTCGATAACATTTTAAGAATAATGCAAAATTTTAATGAGTTGGTTGCTTTTAAAGTGTAATAAATACATAGACAAGTTCTGTTTTTTATATTGTAGTCGTTTTGGTTTAGATAGGATGAGACACCTTTATTTAAACAGGGTTTAGCAGTGAGGACGCCGACGAAGACGTGAAAAAACAAAAGTAAATATAATTGCAAGTTGAAATGTATAGAGCTGAGCACCTGCTCGTTGTCGCTGAAGACAGAACGTGAAAAAACCTTTTTTGGAGCTCTTAGGACAACGAGTACGAGATAACAAAAATGTTTTCAGCATTTCTTTCCCTGCAGTAAGGAACATTTAATCGTTTTGTTTTCTGTTCACCAAAATTAAGACGGAGAAAACAAAACCCTAATGACCCGAAGAAAGAAGTAAAGAGCAAATCAAAAATATATTTTTTGTGAGCAGTTGTTTGGCGTTATTGTCCTGGATAAGCTGAGAACACAGCAATCAATTTTTCACTCAAATCAGTGCTAGTGAGTGTCGTGTACCTCATGAATTTTAATTGTAATAATATAAAGTTGAATTGATCTGTTTTGAGAGAATTTCTCTGTGGAAACTGTATGCAGCTTTTTATAAAGTTTAGTATAATTATAAATTACTGCTTTTTTTGTTTTACTTCCAGGAAGATATTAGTGATGTGGTCGTTCAGCCATATAATTCTGTTTTGACACTCAAACGACTGACACAAAATGCAGATTGTGTGGTAAGTTTTGGAGAAAATATTGTAATGATATTGCCTCCTACCAGCTGCCCTTTGGGGTCTAGGGTGGCATGTCATCTATAAAATTATTCACTTTATTTTTCACATCAACCTTTCCTTTAGTGTGGTAAAGGGGCAAAAACAAGCCAATTATCTGTTTTAGGATGATGAAAATGCAGTTATTGTATTCAAACTTGTTCCATGATTGGAAATCCCACCAAAAATATCTTATCATTATCTGTTACAGCATTCAAAATAGGTTGTGATTTATTATCTTGGGCCCCAAGACTGGTGTTAGTAAAGGGAGCTAAATACGTAGATAACACCTTTGAATCTTGAAAATTTTTTAGACGTCTCTTTTGTAATTACTTAAAAACTTGCATCCATAACCATAATGTTGGTATCATTATGTCATTGAATATAACTGTAGCACAGATCATTCACAGTTGTTGTTCAACTTTAAGTAACATATATGAACCTACAAGCTAGAATTGACCCCCTCTTAACAGATGTGGCTTCATAGCTTAGTTGGCTAGAGCATGCTACAGTATAGCATTCAGAGGTCACAGGTTCAAAAGTTGTTGAAGCCTGAATTTTTCTTCAGGCTTCCCTTTTGCAATTACTTAACTTGCATTCATAACTGTGAAGATCGTATCATTATGCCATTATAAATATCACTGTACACCTAGAACAAAATCCACTTAGATTACTGTTAGATGGTTGTTTAATAAGGTGACCTTCTTCAAGAGTACAACACATTGGTCTGGCTACTGTCTCATTACAACTTTTAATTTAGCATTACAAATTAAACGAGGTCAATGCACAACCACTGTACCTGTGGGCCAGCATTAATGTTGGAGAATGTTTTGTCTGACTTGGTTCCCAATTCTTTGCTTATTAAAATTGAATAATACTGGTACATGTGAGCAGATAATAATAATTGAGATCATTTAGGTGGTTTTCATGGGGGTCCTCTGAATCTTATTTAATAGTTAAAAATGAAATCATTAGGGAATTAATAGATATCTGTTATTAATTTTAGGTTGTGCTTGACAACACTGCCCTGAACAGAATTGCCGCTGACAGACTTCACCTGCAAAATCCAACATTTTCTCAAGTTAATCAACTGGTAAGTTGTCTATAGTGCTACATCATTGAAGTTATCCAATGCAATTATTAAAATAAATAAAAATAAATCGGCCTTGCTAATCGCCCTCCTTGCAGCCAGCTGCGGGCAGAATTGCGAGGACGCAGCTCAACGAAGTCGGACCACAAGCATTTTAAAGGCGCACTTATCACACACATACGAGGGTTACAGACACATACACCATTGCAGACGCTTTACGGCCCATGTACGACCTCGGAGCACAGCATCATAGCCAGGTGGAATAAACTGGGAGTCGATTTTTGCTGAGGGAGGAAAACCGGAGTACCCGGAGAAAAACCCTCGGAGTCAGATTGAGATCGACAAATCTCAGCTCACATGCGGAGCCCGGGAGTCGAACCCGGGTCGTAGAGGTTAGAGGCGTGAGTGATGACCGCTACGCCAAACTGACTCCCCAAAACGACGTGCATGTTTCGGTGAGCAGATTCACTGGGTTCGTGTGGACAGAAGGCCGATTTGTATAAAAAAGTATATGGTTTCAAAATATCCGGTTTTGTGTGGCGGGGCCGAATACTAACAACAGGGTGATTGCTGCTCCCGGATACTGCAATAATCAATGTGAGCGTAGAATAAGGGACCGTAAATAAATTTATAAAAATAATGATAAATATAGTGATAGGGATAAATCAAACATAAGAAACAGAAATCGTAACATGAAGAGTAATTAAAAATAGAAATGGAAATGGAAATGGGAATAGGAGTAGAAATGGGAATAGGAGTGGGAATAAGAAAGGGAATAGGAATGAGAATAGGAATGGGAATATAAATGGGTATAGGAATAGAAATATGAATGAGAATAGGAATAGAAATATGAATGGGAATGGGAATGAGAATAGGAATAGATATATGAATGGGAATGGGAATGAGATTATTAGTAGGAATAGGAAGAGGAATAATAAAAGAAATAGAATGAGAGGAAATGGAAATAGGAATAAAAATAGCAATGAGATTGGGAATTTGAACATAAATAGGAAATGGTAAAAGATGTTATTAATTCTAGGGATCAATTTAATTACAAGAACAAGAACCGTAAACTTTGGATTTAAGCCCCAGGGCTTATACTCACTCAAAGGAGCTTTTTATCTAAGTTTTACTTGGGAAAGATGCGTATATTTAGGGGGAAAGGGAGGCTCATGCACGAACGGAGTTTTACGTTGCAAAACCTCGGTCCTAAGCAAGGTCTAATCAAAGGACCTATGGGAACAGAACATTTTCAGTTGCTGCACCAAAGCTCTGGAATGCCCAACCCGCCGACATAAAGAAAAGCGACTCAATAACAGCACTTAAACTGAAGAGTGGACTTTTCTTTTTAAGAAATCATTTTGTAATTTTTTGTAATTTTGATAATTTTTCGTATAGACATTTTTAACAATATTATTGTGCAGCGCCATAGGGCAGATAATGTATATGTAGCTCTAAAAATGTTGAATTATTATTATTAGTATTATCATTATCATTATCATTATCATTATCATTATCATTATCATTATCATTATCATTATCATTATCATTATCATTA
>JAOCPT020795150.1:0-15732 GCA_026546935.2 Palythoa grandiflora
GAAAACCATACCCTGTTTATTAATTTAGGTTTAAAAAGTAGACCCTATCGTGGCGGCACAAACCCGTATAGTCAATATATGGTAGTACCCCCCCCCCCCCCCCGGGCACACTGACCAACTGTGCTACTCCTGCTTCTAAAGCTCCAGTTGACTTTAGTCTAGATTCAGAATCCCATCAGATGGTGAAGTACATTCTAGAATTCGGGAGTCCTAATTCCAATGAATAGAATCTGGATTAAGGATTCCTAACCTAATATTCCAGATTCTATACGGAAAATTATTGGTTTCCAGATTACCGTTTGGCGAAGTGATACGTTTACTCCAAACGTATTTATATACAATAATTATTCTATTAGTACAACTGAAGTAGATATTGGCAGAACATCTATTATTAACAAAATATTAAAACAAAGTTTGTGATTTAGTATACAATAGGGTAAAAATCTTTGTTAATCAGAAACAGAAACTCTGTCCTTCCTTTTCCTTATCTTTATTTCATTATACTGCATTCTTCTAAACATTCGCTTAAAGATCAATGTAAGTTATTGTATTATATTTTAGTTAGTGATAGATTAATTGATTCCCAATGTAAATAGTTTCTGTAAAACCCGGAATGGGAGAATATATTAAAGATATTATTATTATTAAAGTGTGTAAAAATGTGTGCAGACCAAATAGCCTAAGAAAAAAAGGTTTCTTTGATATGATTTCTATGAAATATATGTTCTGAAATAGTGTGTGAGTGTGTGTGTAACAGGAAAAATAATGAGGTCATTTTAAACAATATTTGTTGTCAGGTGAACTTCAAACAGAGAAGGAAAAGTTGGAGACGGTTGTCGAAATGCAAAAACATATAGTCACGTTACAACACAACAGACAAAAAGAACATAGGTATGCTGCTGAAGTTCTTGCAGAAGCAGTGAATCTACTTGAAGAGCTTGGCTACAAAAACAGCAGAATATCAAGCATGGAAGTTTGCAGCTCCGCTAGTCCAAGCATCCCAGTCAGTGCCCAAACGTCGATGCGAACAACCCCTTTATACTCCGCTAGCACCGAGTTGCCACCTTCCCGTTTCCCTGTTTTTGAGGGAGACTTAAAATGTAAAGAAGATCTAAAGCAAGCGTTGGATGATTTAGTAAGAGATTTGTTTTCAAAACAGTGGGATGACAGAAACGAATCTGAAACGACATCGGGAGCCTCTTCCGATATCGAATCTGATTATGAAATTGAAAGCCAGAAGGATACCGCAGAAAATGATGAAGTGACTGAACATGAGGACGACTCTGGTGCCGAATCGACTTGTGGTAAAACGTTAACTGTTTCAAGAAGACAGTTGAATCGCGTTTTGACACTAGAAAGGTTTAATCTAAGTAGGGTGTATTACTCTGAATACAAGGACTCTCTCAAAAGAGCACTGACAAAGTTGAACAAAATGAGGGAAATGTCAAGTAGGAAGACTCAAGATACAGAAAAAACCTTGCACCTAGGAATTGCTGAGATAGTAGAAAGAGTCATTTTTGGATCTAATCTCGATGAAGAAACAAAAGGAAACAAAGATGAATCGGAAGATAAATTGTCTGATGACGTTGAAGATGGAACATATAGCAAGCAAAATGAAACAAAAGGTTTTCAAAATATACTAGACGGTGATCAAAGCAAGCAAATATCAGAGCAACTGCAGCAGCAGTCAGGGGATGAAAGAGTTGCTGAGAAAGAAAAAGAACAAGAGAAAAATATTGTCGATCAAAAAGATTACAACGTCTGCAAAGACCAAAAGGGAGATAAAATAGACACAAGTGAAACTCAAGGTGTGCAGGACCTAAAGGAACAAGAAGGTATAGGAAATGATCTAGCAGATGAAAAGAAGCTAGAGGAAAAGGTAATGGCCGTTCAATATGAAAACCAGTTACATACGCCAACGTCCTTTCCTTCAGAAGAAAAGGGCAAGGATCAAAACCAATTGCAAAGTGAAGGAGAAAATCTTGCAAAGGAAACACCAGCAATATCAATGCTAGGTACTGGCTCACCTATTCAGTTTTCGAAGGTCAAGAACAAAGAGTCTGGAAAGAGCATTGAGGATGACAGTAGAAAGAAATTAGAACCAGATCTGTATGTCAACGAAGAAAAAGGCCCTGATCAAATAACAAAAGTGGAAGAGCAAATAAACGCAGTAGAGGTGCCGACCGATACAAAAGCATCAAAACGCTCAACTAACGAAGATCAGCATGAACCGGTGAAGACCCAGGAAAACAATCATGAACCAAGCATTAAAACAGTAATTAACGTTCTTTCGGCGAGTACCAATGAAACAGACGGTAAAAATGGGGAAAAGGAAGCAAAAAAAGAAGAAGAGAAAGAAACATCCGTGGAGCCTTATTTTAGTAGTGCCTTAGAATGCGAAGAAAATGATTTGGTTCCAACTGAAGATATGTTACCCGGTGAAATAGATGAACAACTAGCAACAAAAGAGCAGAAAGATCCATATACTCCCAATCTTTCTGCAAAGAAAAGAACATCTGATGAAAAGGAAGACACTTTGGAAAATCCAGAAACTGCTAGCATTGAAGAAGAAGAGACAAAAAGAAAATCGTACACAGGAAATAAAAAAATTGAAGAGCACAAAGACCAAAATGGATTAGGGCGTCAACAAGGAAGCTTCTTTCCAGTTGCTTCGGAAAGAGAAATTGTTACAGAAACGGATTTAGAGGATGAAACCATAAACAAAGATAGTTTGGAAAAATATATGCCCGTTACGGAAAATACGGATGAATCAGATAAAAAACAGGTACCAGATGAACAAAATGAAATATGCACTGCTAATATGTCAGAAAAGGTAGAGAAAACATTTAAAAGAGAAAAAGATATTTCAAAACTTGAACCACAACCTTCTGTTGATGATGTTGAGGCAACATCTCCAGAAGAACAGAAAATAAGAAAGAGAGCGGACGAAGAACAAAAGAATAAAAATGGATTAGGCAAACCAGGGAGCTCTCCACCAGTCGCTCCGGAAGAGAAATATGTTGCAGAACAAGACGTTGAAGATAAGAAACTAAAGAAAGATAATTTGGACGAACATGTGCCTGCTATGGGAGATTTATTAGCAAACGAAACAGTCGAACAGTTAGAAACAAAGGAGCAGGAAGGAAAAGGAGTATCCAGTGTCTTACCAGAGGAAGGGAAAGCGTTTGATAAAAAGAAAGATGTTCTAGAAAGTGAACCAAAAGCAACTGTTGATAAAGTTCAAGAAATAAACGGAGAACAAGAGGCAAGAAAGAAAGAGTTAGAAAAGCAAAAAGATAAAAATGGATTTGTCAAAACTAGTATTGATTCTTCGGTTTCCACGGAAGACAAAAATGTTGGAGAAGAGGATGTCAAAGATAAAACACCAAAAATAGATAGTTTTGACGAAGTGGTGCCTCTCACAGAAAATTTATTGCTGGGTGAAACAGATAGCCAGCTAGCAAAAACAAAACGAGATGAAGAATTTATTTCTCCCAGTATTACTAAACTCGAAGAAAAAGTAGTTGATGGAAAGAAAGAAATCTCTGAATCAGAAGCTGACGTCAATAATATTGGAGAAATGAGAAACACAGAAGATGATACAAAAAAGAAACACTTAGAAAAAGAGAGGGAAAAAGAAGAAGCTGGAGATCTCGGAAGCTATTTTCTAGTCCCTTCAGAACTGGAAGAAAAGAGTGTTGCAGAGCAGGAAACCGAAGATCAGAAAGTAAAAAAAGAGGGTTTGGGCGAAAATATCTCCGTTACAGAAGAATCAATACAAGATGAAACTGATGAACAATTAGCAACAAGCAGTGATTTATCAAAGGGAGAGAAAGTCTTTGATGAAAAGAAAGATACTTCAGAACGTAAACCAACCGCTGCCATTAATGATGTTGAAGAAATGACAAACGGAGAACAAGAGATAAAAAAGAAAGAGTTAGACGACCAGAAGAACCAAAATAGATTGGATAATGTAATGAGTGATTTGCCAGTTTCCTCGGGAATCAATGTTACAGAACAGGATATCGAAGATCAAAAAGTAAACAAAAACAATTTTCAGCAATTAAAGGAGCAACAAGAAGATTTAAAGTCCAATTTTAACATTTTGCGTAACCTGGTGGGAAATGGTTTTGTTGAAGAAATACCAGAACTGCAAGATAAAAGACGCGAGAAAGAAAAGAAACCACTCATAAACAGAAACTGCTTTGACAAAGATGACCGGGCCAAACTAGAGGTAGAGAAGTACAACGTTATCAATAAATTGGAAACAATAAACCAACAATTGGCTAAACTAAAAGAATTCACAGACGACAAAATTGCTGAAAAGGTTGGAGAAATTGAAAAAAGAGAACTTGAAATGTTAAAATCTTTGGAGAAAGTGGAAAAAGCAGTAAACGATATAGAGAATAAAGAAACCACGGATTATTTCACTGAAGAGAAAAATGAACTGATTCGTCAGCTTGACGATAAATCTGAGCAAATACTTGATGAAAAGGATAACTTGAAGAGGGAGGGAATGTTGGAAAAAGGCATGATAGCGCAATTAATGCTTGAAGAAGATGAGCTAAAAGAAAACATTGAAGAGAATATCTTATCACTAAAACAACTGATGAAAGAAAGGGATGATCTTTTGGATAAAAAGGAAAGTAACATCTCTAATCTTGAAGAACAAATTAACGAACTGTCAGTTCAACTTGAATTGTTAAACAAAGAATTAAATAGTGACAACAATAAGGATGTAATTGGATTAACTAAACAAGAAACTGCTCTTCTTCCACAATCTGTGTCACCAGTACTGAAGGAAAAACGTGAAGCTAAAGACATAGCTGTTGAGACTGAAAACACAATAAAAGCGACTAACAAAAATATACAAAGGTATAAGCGAATGTTAGAAAATCAAGATAAAAGGACTTTTCCAATACAAAAAAGAATACGCCGACTTCAAATGGCTCTAGAAAAAGAAGAGTTGGAAAGCAAAGCAAAACAATGCTATCTAAGTGATAATTTAGATGGCAAGGTAAGTGAAACAACTCTTACTCAGCAGTCGAGTTCATGTGAAGTCCCAGATAGTAATGAGAAAGAAAATGAGAACGGAGATTTCGAATATTCGAAACTTCAAACGGGTCTCGAAAGAGCAAACAAAGAAAAACTACACAAGCTAAGCAAAAAGTGGAGGTCTCAGGATCAAACACATTTAGTACAGGAGACCGATTTGGACTTGGAAAACGCTGATTCTGTCCTAGAAGTGGAGAAAAAACTTCAAAAAGAACTTAAAGATATCAGAACACAAATCTCAGAATTACAAACTGCAGTTCGTGGAGATGAACATGAAGATTTAAGGAGCATAGCAAACTTAATTGGAGATCGCGAAAAAGCAACTAAGGAAATCGAGAGTTCTGAAAAGCAAATTGAGTTTCTCAAAGGTACAGGAAGTAAAGAAATCGAAGGAGATGTAGAAGTTCAAACTCCAGCAACGATTAACATAATGGAAAATCTGAAGCAAAAAGACAAAGTTGAAAATGCAATCAAATGCTTGGAAAACAAAATCTTCGAAGAACAAGACAATTTCTTAGATTCTTTAAAACACAAAAATAACGAAGAAATTTCTCCCAATTCGAAGTCGGCTACAAACGAATTTCTTGCTGAAATGAGGAAACTAGACGCTGAGCTTAAAGAAACACAAATTGATCTCGAAGAACTGTTACGAACTGGTGGTTTTAAAGACAATTTCAAAGAAATTGAAAACAAAACATTATTAAAAAAGCTGCTAGAGCACGAACTTAAAGAGCTTCAGAAAGATCTTCATTATGAACCAATGCGGTCGGCTGGAGCCCTTGCCAGTTTGATCGAGGATAAGGAAACAGCCGAAGAAATGCTCCAAAATATTCGTGAAATGTTGCAAGAATCAAAGCTATTACTGGAGAGGGAAATCAAAACGGATAAGGATTTGTTCTCCCGACTGCCAAGTAGTATTCTGGAAGCAGTGGATTTAAAAACGTCCCAGCTGGACAAAACCAAAGTTGATAAGGTAGAAGGAAACAAAGCAGAAATTGACGCTCTTCAAGAGGAAATGAATCAAGTATGCTGTGAACTGAAAGATATTGAAAAACTCATGAAAGAAAAAGGACTAAAGTTGAAAAAAAAGCAGCAAGCTCTTAGTGATTTTAGCGGAGAAGAAGCGGTTGTCAGTGACTTAATACAAGCAAAAAAAGAAAAAGATTCCCACAAAGAGGACATGGAGGAGCGTATTAAAAGTTGCAGCACAGGTGACAAAGCTTGGCTACCTTCGGATTTGAATGAGACAATGAGAATAAAACTACAAGTAGCGGAGTTGCAAAGTAAACTAAAAACTGCCATGTCCAAACGTAAATCTGCTGAGAGAGCTATCATAGACGATGTAGAAAATCGAAAGGAAACAAAAGACTCTGATACTGATAAAATGAACACATTAAAAATGTTAACTGCATTAATGAAGAAACAGTCAGATTTGGAAGGGGCAATTGTTTCTCTCAATGACATTAGTAATTGCCTTAGGGTGCAGGATGATCTACAGGAAAAGATGAAAAATGTTCAAGAAGCAGAACAGGAGCGACGTCAAACTAGTTCATCTCAGAATGAGCTAGAAGATTTACTCTTTAATCTAGCTGAACTAAAAAACAGGGAAAGGCATTTGAAAGTAAAGTTGTCAGACAGCTTAAGCGAGCTACAAAATCTTAAGGAAAAGAAACAGAGAAACTCCCAACGTATAGATAAAGTGGATGCGAAACTTAAGTCAATCAAAGAAGCAATGGAAACATTGTTAGGTGAAATAGAAAAGGAGAAAGAAGAGCGGAAGAAGAATTTAGAAGAAAACGCAACGAAAATTGAAGCTGAAATTGATGCCATTGATGAACACCAAAAGCTGCTTGCTTCTGATCTTCATCGAACCAGTGAACAATGTAAAAACAAAGAAGCAAGCTCACCGCAATCAAAAGAGGATGTTTCAGGGCTCAATGACCTTCAGGAAAAAGAAAATCTTAAAACCTATCTTAGTGAAATCGATAGCAAGTTAGATGAACTATCAGCCGATACCACTACTTATGAAAACCAAAAGGGAAATGTTTTCAGGTATGTAAGCACTGTAAAATTGTACTAATTCAGAAATGCCACTGGAACATATAAATTTAATCTCAATAGCCTTTAAATGGCGTAAAGGCACTCAAGAATAACGTACTTTGCAATTTTCAATTACTTCGCAATTCAAAATTAGTGGAACTATTTCGAAAAGCAAAAAAAAAAAGTTTTCAAAAGTTGTTTGGTCGGGGAATGGAAAAAGATTTACGAATTATTGCCAGCGGTCTAAACTAGCGGTAAAAATATCAGTTGTAATTGTTAAAGTCGCTACACCTTATTTGGTTGGAAATCGGTGTACGTAAACATATGCAAAAGAAAAACGTTAAAGGAAAAGTAATTGTATTGTTTATGTCATTGGCTCAAAGTTGTATATTATTGATAAAAATTAGATTCGGCGTTGAAGGTTATATAAAAAAGGTATAGCCTTTATGTGTCTACAAACTAGCGAATAAGTATTTACAAAAACGTTTATAAAAAAGGTATAGCCTTTATGTGTCTACAAACTAGCGACTAAGTATTTACAAAAACGTTTTCAAACCTTAAGTCAAACAACAGTTTAGATACTTTAAAGGTGTTTTCGTTTTAAGCATTTCCTAGAGATCCTATGTAATTATTTTTACACAAAACTGTTATTTTGGATGGAAAAGGTAATATTTGTTTACATTTTTATTTCAGTATGGAAAACAGAAATGAGCTGATAGAAGAGAAAACAAAGTTGATTGAAAATCTGCAAGAGTTAAAAGATCAGAGAAAAAAGCTGCAGATAGAAGTTGATAACGAAGAACTACAACAAACAATAGCTGATTTAACCGAAGCTTCGGAAAAACTAGAACAACGAAAGAAAGATTTGAGTCAAATTTTGGGTAGTTGGTTGAGTCCTGAAAAGATTAGTGAGCAAACAAAGAAACCAGCAGAAGATGAATTACAGTTTTATAACAAAGTTCTGGAAAGGTTGAGAATGAAAAACGGGACGCTAATTGACTTGTTAAGAGAAGAAGAAACCGTTAGAGAAGCATATTCACATCAACACAAGGTTGCAGAACAAACTGTTGAACGTCTCAAAGCAAGAGCAGACGAAACCCTTTTCAATTATCTAATAACAGAAAATTTAAAGGGAGAAACGATTGAGGGCTCCAACACAATCCCACAAGAAATAATTGATCCTCTTAAGAGCGATATGACAGTATTAGATGTTATAAAAGAGCAAACCAGAGACATTCAAACACTACAGCAACTCAATGAAAAACTTAACAGTGAGTTAAACTCTTTGAGGGAAACTCTTGGCGAAGATATGGCAGATGAAGTACTTAACGTTTCTGTGTGTGACGATGCACTTACGACAAATGAATTTGTTCTTGAGGCTGAAAAAGATAAAAAGACCATAAGTGAAATTCTTGAAGAACAGAGAGATATACTGGAAACATTGAAAGGTAGACTTGGCACCCACCTCTATGACTCTCTGTCTCAGACCCAGCCAGAGGATAACGTTGACGATGGAAATGAAAATAAAATAGAAACTGGAGGCGTAATGTCTACTCCTTCTGAAAAAGCGTTTCCATATGATCTAACTTCAGGAGAAATGAATGACGAGCTAGTGACTCTGGAAGATATTCTTAAAACATACGAGAGTGAGCTGCGTGCTTTGCGAAAGAAACTTGCACAGGAACCTGCAACTGAAACACAAGTGACTCAAATCCAAGAAATCCCTACAGATTCAAATTTACCTGAAGCAATCGTTTCGGGTAAGGAAAATGAAGCAAAAGAACCAGAAAGTTCAGGAATGCTGACTGCAGATATCAAATCGATGGTTTCGGGTCAAGAAAAACAGACGGAAGATGCAAAATCTTTAGAAATGCTGACAGAAGATGTCGAATCAATGGTTTCGGGTCAAGAAAAACAGGTGGAAGATGCAAAGTCTTTAGAAATGCTGAAAGAAGATGTCGAATCAATGGTTTCGGGTCAAGAAAAACAGGTGGAAGATGCAAAATCTTTAGAAATGCTGACAGAAGATGTCAAATCAATGATTTCGGGTCAAGAAAAACAGGCGAAAGATGCAAAATCTTTAGAAATGCTGACAGAAGATGTCGAATCAATGGTTTCGGGTCAAGAAAAACAGGCGGAAGATGCAACATCTTTAGAAATGCCGATAGAAGATGTCGAATCAATGGTTTCGGGTCAAAAAAATCAAGAGGAACCAGAAACCTCAGAAAAGCTGACTGCAGATATCGAAACGGTGGTTTCGCGTCAAGAAAATCAAAATAAACCAGAAGCTTCAGAGATACTGAGTGCAGCTATCGAATCAATGGTTTCCAGTCTAGAAAATCAAGAAGAACCAGAAACTTCAGAAATGTTGACTGCAGATATCGAAACGGTGGTTTCGCGTCAAGAAAATCAAAATAAACCAGAAGCTTCAGAGATGCTGAGTGCAGCTATCGAATCAATGGTTCCCAGTCTAGAAAATCAAGAAGAACCAGAAACTTCAGAAAGGTTGACTGCAGATATCGAATCAGTGGTTTCGCGTCAAGAAAATCAAGAAGAACCGGAAACTTCAGGAATGCGTACTGAAGATATCGAATTGATGGTTTCACTTCAAGAAAAAGAAGCGGAAGACCTAAAAACTTCAGGAATGCCGACTACAGAAACAGAAAGCCAGACTGAAAGCATTGAAATTGAGGAATGTTTGAAAGAACTAAATTCAACAAGAGAAGAACTTAACAGGTTAAAAGAAAAGATTGGTTCAAAGCTAGTAGCAGAAATAGAAAAGGTGGAAGCAGAAGGAGACAAAACGTTTACTATTAAAGCGGTAGAATATATGGCTAAAGAAGAAAATCCCCTTTCCGAAGTCATTGACTTGTACGAAAAGAGGCTCGAGGAACACGAGAGACATTGTGATTTTTTAAGAAACTTAAAAGAACAAGAAAGAAATGACGGTGGAAAGAAAAACCTTGATGAAGATGACGCTAACCAAGCCGAGAGAGGTTATGAAGGAGATGAAAAGCAAAAAGAGGTATTCGAAGACGACGCAGCCACGAAACAAGAGAACGTCACAAAGCTGATAAACAGAATTGGGGAAGACTTTGCACAAAGAATTATTGCTCTTGAAGAACTCGATAAAAACAGCTGTCCCTTTAGAGCTTTAGAGATGATGGATAACAAAAAGAAGACTCTTAGCGATGTCATTGAAGAATATGAAGTCGAACTGGAAGTTTTACGTAGAGACAATGAAAGGTTGCAGACATTTATGACAGTCAAAAATGACGATAGAAAGGATATTGGTAATACAATTAGTGAATCTAAGGGAAAACTGTCAGCAAAAGAAAATGACTACAAATCTTTGCACGCTAATTATGACAAAATTGTGGAAAAGCTAGGGAAAGACTTAGCCGCAGCTTTATCTGAACCAGAAAATCGTGGTAATGAGGAGTACCGTTTAGATGCATTACAAATAATGGAAGAAAACAACGAAACCCTTTTTGAAGTTGTTAAACAATACGAAGACGAAATAAAGCAACTAAAAAGAACAACGGAAATTGAAGGAGATCCTACGAAACGTTTAGAAAGAACACAAGACAGTCAAGACTTAGCGCTTAAACTTAATCTGTTATCAGAAAAACTTGGAAATGAGTTAAGTGAAGATCTTCTACGCCTTGTTGAAGAGGATAAAATTTTCTCAAGTAGAGATTACAGTACTACAGCAGTTACACGTGTGGCTAAGGAGAAAAAACCTTTAGTTGAAATCCTAAAGGAATACGAAACCGAGAAACAAATCCTTATCGAAGAAAACGACAAGCTCAAACAGAAAGACGGTGAAAAAGAACAACTTCTTTTGGCAATAGCGGAATACAAAGAGAAACTTCAAAAAGAGTACGAGGAAAAATTGGTGCTTAAGGAAGAACTGGCCGAACTTTCCTCAAAGATTGGAGAGGAACTGTGTCAACAACTAACTGACAAAGATGTGGAACATAAAGGGGAGAATAATTTAATGATAGTTCAACTTACAGTGCAACAAAAAGTTCCCTTAGCGAAGGTGATTGCAGATTATGAAAATAACATTCGCCGTTTGAGCAGAGAGAATGAAACTCTTCGACAAGCATTGGCAGCCGAAAGTCCTGATATGTCTTCCGTTATAGAGACCATCAAGGGTTACGAAAAGGAACTTGATCAGATGAAGAGCAACAACAAAAACCTTGAAAAACTTGGAGAATGGGTCGGCCGTGATCTGAAGGAAAAAATTATTGAGTTTGATAAATACCAGCCAGGAAAACCAGAATCTGAATTTCCACCCAATTTGACAGCCGTTATGCAAGAAGAGGATAAAACCTTGGGTGACGTAGTTGCTTCATACGAGTCTGAACTGAAGCAGCTGAGAACGGAAAACGACCACTACAAAGCAAACGAGAAGGATATCAAATTTCTGTCTAGTAAGCTTGGAACTGAATTCACGAACACAATTTTACAAAGCCAGCAAGAGAGTAGTAAAGCTGAAGGAGATAGTGATTCGAGTGTGAAAGCACTTGAGAAAATGGAGAACGAAAACAAAACAATAGCTGAAATTTTAGAATGTTATGAGGAGGAAATAACAAATCTTAGTCTCCTAGCTGGTGAACTTAAAACTGTAAAAACTAAAGCTGGTAAAACATTAATAAATGATCTTTTGAAGTCGAGTGAGAGTACAAAACCTGAATATACGCCGTGTGTGAACGCGTTATTGAAGATGCAGCGAAATGATAGCACGTTGGAGGAGGTGATTCAAGAGTACGAAAGCAAAATCAAATCGTTGGAAGAAGACGAAAGTCAGTATGAAAAACTACTTGAAGAGCAGAGAGAAAAGAACCAAAAGCTTGAAAAAGATGTGCAAGACTTATTACAAGATATTGTTGGCCTAAAGATGAGGCAGGTTGATGTCGAAGATGAAGATGATAAGAGTTGCTTGGACAGAAAAGTGGAAAAAGAGCACGATATAAAGGACCTAAATGAACCTCTCAAAGAAGAGCTTCAACAAGAAAAAGAGAGGGCAACAGCACTTTCGGTTAGGAACGACGAAACTTTAAGTGAATTGAAGACAATTTTAGCTGAAAATAAAAGGCTGAAAGAAGATAAAGAGAAGCACTATGACCTACTTGAACAAAATAATCTTCTTCTGGAAGAACTCCAACAAAAAAAACAGAAATCAGAAGCACTTTCGGAGAAAAACGATGAACTTTTAATTGAATCAGAGAACATTTTACCTGAAAATGAAAATCTGACAGAAAGTAAAAAGAGAGATTACGACCTAGTGGAACAAAATAAACTTCTTAAGGAAGAACTTCAGCAAGAAAAAGAGAACTCAAGAGCACTTTCGCTAACGAACGACGAAATTTTGAATAAATTAGAAACTACTCAAGCTGAAAATAAAAAGCCAGAAGAAAGTAAAGAGAAAGATTGCTACCTAATGGAACAAAATAAATTTCTTCAAGAAGAACTTCAGCAAGAAAAAGAGAAATTGAGAGAACTTTCTGTTAAGAACGATAAAGTTTTAAACGAATTAAAGACAACTTTAGCTGAAAATAAAAATTTAAGAGAAGGTAAAGAAATCAACTACGATCTAATGGAACAAATAAAACATCTTCAGGATGAGCTCCAACAAGAAAGACAGAAGTCAAAAGCACTTTTGGAGAAAAAAGATGAACTTTCAAATGAATCAGAAAACACTTTAACTGAAAATGAAAATCTAAAAGAAGGTAAAGAAATCGATTGCAACCTAATGGAACAAAGCAACTTTCTTCAGGATCATCTCAAGCAAGAAAAGCAAACGTCAAAAGCACATTCGGAGAAGATAGATGCACTTTCAAATGAAACAGAAAACACTTTATCTGAAAGTAAAAGGCTGAAAGAATGTAAAGAGAAGGATTACGACCTTATGGAACAAAATAAACTTCTTCAGGAAGAACTTCATCAAGAAAAAGAGAAATCAAGAGAACTTTCCATTAACAACGATGAAATTTTAAATGAGTTAAAGACAACTTTAGCTGAAAATAAGAATTTAAGAGAAGGCAAGGAAATCACTTACGACCTAATGGAACAAATAAAACTTCTTCAGGATGAGCTCCAACAAGAAAAACAGAAGTCAAGAGCACTTTTAGAAAAGAAAGATGAAATTTCAAATGAACTAGAGGCCACTTTAGCTGAAAATGAAAAGCAAAAAGAACAAATCATAAAAGATAAGAAGAAAGAAATAAGTGAAAAAGAAGAGGATATCGAGTTACTGAAAACAAGTAATAGTCGTTTAGAAAGCGAAGGGATGAGCTTTAAACAGAAATTACAGAAAAAGAATGAAGAATTAAAAGAAATAAGAGAAAATCTGACGAGTGCAAAAGACAGGGAATCGCAAATGAGTGATGAAATTGAAAAGCTTTTAAAAGAAAAAGATAAATCTGAACTCATGGTGGTGGAACGGGACGCTGAAAACGAGAACCTGGAAAAGAATATCACAGAATTACAGGAAGAACTCGATCAACTAAAGGAGATGTACGAGCAATCTAAAGCTGAAACTGCGAAAATGAAGGAAGTGGCAGATGAAATGAGATTATCCGAAAAGCAGAAAAATGAGACATTGAAACGCCAGTTAGATGAAAATGAAGAAATACTCAAGGAGACAATAAAAAGGTATCAGGATCAGTTTACCACTTTAGAACAACAAACTGAAAAGCTAGAAAATCAATTTAATCAAGAGATTGAAATACTAACTGATGAACTGGAATTACAAAAAGAAACCCTTGAAAGGCAAAAGAAAGATTTCGATGCAGCTTTGATCCAAGAAAGAGAACATGTTAGGCAAGATCTACAACTTGAATTTTCGAGAGAAAAGGAACGTCTAACGAAGGATTATGATTACAAACTTAAAGACCACGAAGAAAAACAAGAAAAACTCCAAAGAACTATTACAGAATTGAAAAATAGTCACGAAGAGGAAAAGGAAGAAGTCAGGGCAGCGTTTTTGAAGGAAAAAAGTTGCCTTCAAGATTTCTTCTGCGAGAAGCTTACTGCAAATGATGAACAATGTCACAAAGCACTGGAAGAATTAAAGTTTGAGATGGAGAGTAACTTTGAAAAAGACAAGAGCAAACTTCTTGAAGCATTTGAAAAAGAAAAAGAAGATTATCAAAACACTGCAATGATTAAAGTAACTGAAGAAGTTTCAGCACAAAAATTTGAAATAGAAAAAAAATTTCAAGAATTGCTATCACATGTTACAAAAGAACACGAGCGTGATATCGAAGCTGTTGAAAATGATTTTCATGCAAATGCTGAAAATTTCAAAGAGGAGAAGCAAAATATTGTATCCCAAATGGAATATGAAAAATCTGAAATGGAAAACAAATTTCAAGAATTACTTTCACATATTACAAAAGAACACGAGCGCGATATCGAAGCTGTTGAAAATGACTTGAAAGTAAATGCTGAAAATTTCAAAGAAGAGAAGCAAAATATTGTATCCCAAATGGAAAATGAAAAGTCAGAGCTTGTTTCTGCGCACAATGAAGAGAAAAAACTCCTTGAAAGCACGGTACAGAACTTACTCAAAGAAATTGTGAAGCTCAAACAGCAAAGGAAGGAACTTAGACATATTCACAGAAAAGAAAAAGCTGAACTCGAAAAACTTTCTGAACAAGAAAAAACAGAAATGAATATTAATTTCGAAAAATGCAAAACGGATTTGATTGAAAAACTCCAGGAAGATTTTTCTCGAAACCTTTCTAATGAAATTACTAAACGAGAAGCTTTGATCGAAGATTTAAGAGATCAATTAAAGGCTGCTGATATAAGAAATAAGAACTTAGACCTTCAAATTACTAAAAACGCAAATCAGGGGGAAACACAAAGCACTTTTGTTGCAAAAGAAACAGATCAACCAGATAATGTCAAGAGCCTCCGAGAACGAACAGAACAAGAATACGAGGAAAAGCTGCAAAAAGAAAAGCGAAAATTTGAAGAAACAATGCTAGGTCTTCGACGAGAAGTCCATACCTTGCAAGAAAAAAGAAAACTAATTCAAGATCGCGTGTACAATCAAGACGCCACTAATAATGAACAAAAAATTATTGAAAAAAGTATTGCCAATTACAAAAAAGAAATTATGATAAAATTAGAAGATGAAATGTTGCAGAAAGTCGCAAGAGAAAAACGACCTTTGGAAGAATCGATTGCTGAATTACAAAAGGAAAACGAAGAATTAAAGCAGCAGAAATGGGAACTGAAAAGTCAGATCAGAAAGGAAAGATTAAAAATGGAAGAAGAGTTGGAGAAAGAAAGAGAACATATAGAAAACAGATTTGCTAAAGAGAAGGAGGATTTGAAGAACAAGTATGAATCCAGAGTGCAAAAGGAACAAACGAAGAGAGTAATGGCGGAAAAGGTGCATCGCGCCACTAGTCCAGCGGAATTACATGTAAGTATGGGTCAAATGGATCCGTTTTTTCTGTTTTTGTTCTTAGTGCTGCTCACTAAATTTTCTCATCAAAGTAGCTCTTTATTATGAATAACGTTAACTTTCAGTAAATAGTTTTTTAAAAAAACTATTCAATGCGTCGGCGAGTAGATACAAACTTCAAGTAATGTTGATAAACAAATTATCATCGC
>JAOCPT020795839.1:0-40923 GCA_026546935.2 Palythoa grandiflora
CAGTTTAGTTCTTAAAGATAGCTCTCTTGATGACCAAACTTTTCTTAACATAAGGAAAGCAGCTCTGGCCTTGCCAAACCTTGTCAGTGCATCTTTGTCTGTTCCTCCTTGGGTATCCTCAGCACTTAAAGAGATATGTAAAATCCTTAACGTCCTCCAGTTGTTGTCCATACACTATGATAGGTTCTTTACAGTTGTTCTTCATCCGTAGCACCTTCGCCTTCTTCTTATTTATCCACAGCCCAACTTTTGTTGATTGTTCTGCAAGCCTTAGTGTCTTTTGCTGCATTTGTGTGTGATTGTGAGAAGGTAAAGCAAAGTCATCTGCATAATCGAGGTCATCTGCATAATTGAGGCCATCCAGTCGTTCCTAGGGCGTTCTTTGTATTCAATTATTAGCCGTGTTTGTCACTGATCTCATTATCCAATCAATTGCCAAGAGAAACAGAAACGGTGATAAGAAGCACCCTTGTTGCACTCCAGTTTCAACTTCAAATGGTTCCGAAAGCAGGCCCTCATGGGACACCCGGCAAGTCAATCCTTTATAGTTGCAATTTGTAATGGTAACAAGCTTCTCTGGAATTCCATAGGATCGGATAAGTTTCCATAGTGTTTCCCGATCTACACTTGTCAAACGCTTTCTCAAAGTCCACAAAGTTGATATAAAGGGACAAGTTCAATTCTAGTGATTGCTCTATGATAACTCCGTAAGGTAAAAACCTGATCAATGCACGATCGGTCTTTTCTGAAACCTGCCTGTTGGTCTCTGAGCATGGTATCAACTGCTTTCTTCATTTTTTTAAGAGTATTCTGTTTAGCACTTTGCCTGGAGCAGAGAGTAGCGTAATACCTCTATGGTTGTTGCAATCACCAATGTCTCCTTTCTTAGAAACTTTGACAATAATACCTTTTCGCCACTCTTCCGGGATGCTCTCCTTTTCCCATATTCTAGCAAAGAGTCTATACAGAACTGATCTACTGATGTTGACATGTCTGTCTTCATAGCTTCGGCAGGAACCCCATCGGGTCCCGCTGCTTTACCATTCTTCGTAGCCTGGATGGCTGCCCTAATCTCGGATTTACTTGGCTTATCGCAATTCAAGGGTAGAACAGTATCTGATGGTGGAATATCAGGCGGATCTAGAGGGGCAGGTTGATATTAGGAACCCTCTAAAGTGCTCTGCCCAGCGCTTAAGTTGGTCTTCTGCTTAGGGGCTTTCCATGCCTGTCCTTAACTGGTTTCTGTATTCGATGGTAATTCCCTGCCAGTTTCTTTGCGCAACTATATGGATCTTTCATATTCCTTTTTTCTGCTCTCTGCTGCCTTCGCCAAATTGTCGATATACACTCTTTTATCCCTCCGGACACTTCTCCGTACTTCCCTGTGAGCCCCTCCGTATACCTCCTGGGCCCTGGCCTTCATAACTCTTTTTCAACAGTTGTTTAATTCAGCTTTCAACTTTTTCCTTTTCTCAATCTTCTCCATTGTATCTAGAGACATCCAATCCTTACGTGTTGTTGTCTTCTTGCCTGTGGTCTCATCGCAGGCCTCCGTCCAAATCTTTTTCACTCTTCTCCATTCAGTCTCAATACCGGTAACTCCTTCCGCGTCATATAAATCCTGTAGCACCTGGTATCTATTTTACACAATCTCCTGGTATCTGTCTCGCATCCTTTGCTTCCGGAATAAATCCACATTTTATCGTGTCCTTGAGCCAGCTGGTTGACAACGCCGTTTGAGGCCCAGTTTTAGCGAGGCCACAAGAAGGTGATGGTCTGATGCCACATCGGCTCCTCTCATAACTCGGACGTCCTGTAGAGTTCTTCTAAAGCTCTTGCTGATACAGATATGGTCAATTTGGTTTTCCGTTCTGTGGTCTGGTGATACCCACGTAGCTTTATGTGTCTTCTTGTGTGGAAAAATGCTACCTCCGATGACCAGCTGATTCATCGCACACAGGTCGGCAAACAGCTCTCCATTTTCATTCATATCCCCCAAACCATGCTTTCCCATAACTTTCTCGTAGCTGGTGTTATCAGATCCAATCTTAGCATTAAAGTCCCTCATGATTATGGTAATATCTTTTCTTCTCTCCTTGTCAAGTAGATCCTGTAGTGCAGAGTAGAATTCTTGTTTTTTGCTTTCCTCAGCATCGTTAGTGGGAGCATAGCACTGTATAATACTAACCTTGATCTTTTTCTGTTTAGTAGCAAACTTTGCTGTAACAATTCTAGGGCTCACTGCTTCCCAGCAAACCAGCGATTTTGCTGCATCCCTTGATAACATCAGTGCGACGCCTTGAGTATGAGCAGCTCCATCGTCTCCATGACCTGAAAACAGGACCACTTCTCCTGATGATAAAGTTAGCTGTCCAGCCTGATTCCATCTAGTTTCGCTCAGGGTTAGGTAAATCAAAAATGCTAAAACAATTTGCTACTTTTACAGCGTTAATTTTTTTTCTCGTCTGATTTCTAAAATTGATAAAGAATGGCTGGAGTGGAATCTTCTCGAGAGCTTTAGAAAGTTTTACCCTAGCACACGTTAACAAAACTATTAACATTTCTGACATTTTGACGAACAATATGTGGTTTCTTAAAAAGTCAATCTAACAGCAACGTTGCATGTACGCTGTGTATGTCGTGGTATCGATTAACTTTCTGAACGCTTCTCAGGGCTTAAAAACGTTCTAGGGTCTCATGCACATAGCCTGCGCACCAGGCGGTGTTGTGATGATTTGGTCGCCATATTGGACGAGTTTGAGAGGACTGAGGAGAGGAATATGACCCCTTTCGATGTCTTTATTTTGCTCTTGTCCCCAGTCTTTCCTCTTGCACTGGTCCAACATGGCGCCCTCCACATCACAAGACCGCCAGCTACGCAGGCTGGGTCACATACAAAACCATATCAATCCTTACATCTAAGAACACAGTCGCAAACTCTCTGCTACAGTGCGTCTTTAAAGTGGGGCTAAAACAGTTTCCTGTAATGAAGCAAAAGGGAGGAGAAGGCAACGGACAGAGAGTTATTTTCATTCTTTTCCAAATACATCTCAGCTCATATCATAGAGGCGGGGTGTTAGGTCATGTACAAGTGCTGCTAACGAGTCCTTTTCCATACTATAACACGTACTGTTTTCCAACGGACTGTTAATACCATGTCTTCCTGAGAATTACGAGAAATAATACTGAGAAGCTTGATCTACATGTGTTGTAAGAAGCATTGATTAATTCTTCACGGTGGGTCTCATAACACCATATACGCCGGTATCAGCTGGTACACATAAACATTATTGAATTTAAAATCCGTTGTCCCACCCTCTGAGTATTTGTAAAACAAAACAATCAATTTGCTTACTAATTTACATGGAAAAGCAAGAAAAATCATTTCGTGAAGCCAATTACGAATAAATAAATAACTTAAGCAGTGCCGCGAAACACGAATAAAACAAAATTCCTTTCCAACACAATAAAAAAGTTTGTTCTGGGAGCTCGTTGGAGGGTCATAAAGACAAATCTTTTGGGCTTCCTGGTAAATCAGAATATAACCTTACGTCTGCGGAATAAAAAATTGCCTAAAAAATGAACAGTTGGCCATGACACGAAGTTTAATTTACTAAAAATGACTCCAGTTTCTAAGTTAGAACATCCGTTCTTTTGTTTGTATGGTTACACACTTATCTCTTATACTGGTTGTATATAATTTTTATAAATCGTAGAGAATTGTTATCCAGCTGTTTACAACAAATTTGTTAAAGACCTTAATAGCTTCAATCAAGATTTCATTAAGAGATAAAACTATTGCCATAGGGTTTGTGCTTTGTTATATCACAATTACCACACACAACAAAGGCTAACACCACATGTGTTCACTAAAATTCTTCAGAACCGTCAGGCTCTTTTTGGTCTACTCCATCATTTTAATGTTAAGTTCAAAGTTTTACGCGATTTCACAACTGTAACCGGCTTTTTGTTCGCGATTGTTTCCGATGCTTTTTTTTTTTTGTTTTATTCTCGATTTGCTTCTGTTTTGCTCTTGTTTGATTAATTTCGCTTTCCGCTGTTCTTGTTTTTGCTGTTTCTTTTTGTCCTTGGAGGTTTCTCTTTGTTTTCTTTCTTGTTGTCTCTCTCTCCCTCCTTAGTTTTGCCTATTTTTTCTACCAGTATATGACATTACAAGTTTTTCTATGGAAGTGTGTTAGGCAGGGGAAGGTGGGTACGGGATAATAGGCTGGTCATATGGAAGTGTGTTAGGGAGGGGAGGGTGGTGGACAAAAAGGAAAATCACCCGTTCCTCGGTTCTTCTTTGGATTCTTTATCTCTTATCTCCGTCGCAAAAGAAGCAATTCACGTTTTATCCAATACTTATTCCTCGAAATTTCCCAGTTTAAATCAGTTTTTTACATTCTAGAAGTCAGCCTTGTTACACCGCACTCACTCTGTTTTTTTAATTATAACCTTTTCAGCAAATTAACACACGCATGCGCGAAGTAAAATAAATATTTGATTTGAGCTATGTTGTTGACTATGGCGGACTCCGCAGTATCAAATCTATATCACCGTCAGTAGCCGTTTCCTTGCAAGTCAATACCAGATTAAATATTAGGAAATATAAGATTGAATTTTGAATAATTTTCAAGACTTTAGTTAATAGTTTTTAAAATGCGTAGATCTATTGTTAATTCAATAAACGTGCAAATATTGTTAACAAAGATTCAACAAATGATTTTTTAATATAATTTTTTTTTGGCAAATGAAAAGTACTCACGTTTTGGGCTCTTTTCACACACTAACTACAACTAAACCTTAGGTTTAATGGTACAATTTAAGAACTGATATCGTTCCATGTTTATATAGGTGTTTGAAACAATTGAGGAAAACTTGGCACTTCAATATGACAACTTCTGAATGACACAATGACAACTTTCAAAATGTCCGATTCTTTTTTTACATGGGGCGGTTAACAAAACATATAAACAATATATAAAAACAGATTATGACTATCGTGTAGGCAATGTAATTTAGTAGATCAGGGTTCTAGAGTTTTCTCTTGGTTTATTCAACGCAACAAACAGCACAAAAAGCCGAAAAATCCGCTATACAGCGAGGCAGGACTAATTATGATTGAGAATCGATATTGTCAAATGGTTGACCTCATTTGTGTGACGTGGAATTTCACGAGATGTTATATTGAGAGTGAAAACTAAACCTGACGTATATCGTCAAACAATCACACGACAAAGAGATCAGTTAATGGGAAAAACAATCTTAGTAAAACAAAGGAAAACCGGTGTGTTATACCTCTTGTATTGGACACACATTTAGCTTCCTTTATCAATTTTGGACCTCCTCCGCCTATTTGCTTTGTAAGCGATACAAGTTTATTTTTGTATTGTCTGTGCCTAGATGACCCCGATACCCTTAACTCTGCCGACAGGATAATCTGAGTTACATAACACGCAAATACGTAAAACGGAGCAGTATCGAGTCATGTATTAGCCGCAGTGCAACTCATAAAACAACACAGTTCATTCTTTACGACTAAACTAAACTGTAACTGTACCTTATTTGGTGTAGCGCTTAATATTAAAATGGTAGGATAAAACTAACTTTATATTATTGTGGTAATTGGAAGATGCTCTGGTCGGCAAACCGCTCCGTTTCGATATTGAAGCTGTACTGCCAAGACACGCAATCATTGGGCTGCTAATTAAACCTAAGGCCAAGGGCAAAAAATATATTTTTGTACACAAAGCTAACAATAAAATTAACATTTTAGGACTGAGGGTCATCGAGGGTTGGTGCAGGTCTAAATATGACTTGATAAATAAAAATATATTTTTTTTCTAGAATAGTATTGTAAATTGGTATTAAATTTTAAATTACCCCTATTTTTATATTTTTGGGGGAGCTGATTACAATTAAATAGAAATAAAATTCCATTTCATTGTGAGTGTTGGAAGAAGAATTTTACCAGTTTTTGGTACAGAGACTCTTCGTAACACACTTCAACAAGTATTTAGCCCATAACGGATCAGTAAAACTGCGTGGTATACCAGTTAAAAACCACTATTATTGATCAATTTATTCTATACCTTATAGCAACTAAAATGTCTAAAGATAGAAAGTGTACGTCTCAACTGCGTTGCTCAATGGAAATAGAACTTCAAGTAAGTCCATTGACGTTGCACATTCAAGGCTCCACCCCTCAGATCTCAGTATCAATGACTGCTCGGTTTAACGCCGGCAGTTAACAACTACAAACAAGACTCAATAGTCCACTTCGCACTTGTTTGTATATACATGATCATGTTATTTAAAAAGCGCTAGTTTTAGGACGGCTGAAGAGAGTTTTAGGAACAAGACATAAAGATTAGTCGTGACACTAACTGTTATAGTCCTTAGGCTAAACCTTGCGCTTTCGATCTACCGTTTAAAAGCATTTCCCTGTTCGCAAAAATTTAAATGTTCTTAAATTCTACTTTTCAATTTGATTCATGCCGCTGGGGACAAGTATTTTTAGCCTGAAAATCTACTTCCTTAAGCTTCTATTGTGTTAGCTATTGACTCGGTGCGTGCTGCTTGCTCCAGTTGCTAGATCAGCAAAAGTCTCTCACGGATTCTCCTGTGCTCCCAAAAATGTGGTCATCCCAGGGCATGACTCACTGTATCCAACCGCTGAGTGAATTTTGTTCATCAAAACGGTCTGAAAGTCTCAGACAAGTTTCGCTAATGTTGTATTTTACGTCGTTTACGCAAGTGAAATAAACGCAAACAGGTTATAGATACAAAATATATATCTTTAAAAAGACCAAACCTGGGGCAATTCTTGTCGTTTTCCGGGCTTGACCTTTAGCACATCACAAATTATATTTATAGCTTGTTTTTTCTAGATGTGGAACCATTATATTTATTTCTTGCCTCTAGTGTTTATGTTTGTGTCTGCACCCGTCCGCAAATCCATGCTTTTTACCCCATCCCACGGCTTCCAAGTCGGCACACCACTTTCGCTTTCACTCAATATTTTCTTACCTCCTTTAATCTTTGCTAAAATTTCATTGTTTTCAGGCTATCTTCTTTGCTATTTATATAATAGAATATTTTTTTTCACAGCCATATTCTAATTCCTCGCTCGAATATACGTTTAGGACTTCATTAGAAGAATCTCCCTACAACTACCCATTTTTTCTACTTGTTTTTTTTGTTCTATCAAACAGCTGTTACTTTAAATTGTTTTAGCAAAACTGGAAAACTTGCACAAAATATATACGTCTTAAAAAACTCTTCACTGTTAACTAAACCTTAATGTTGTATCATAAACGTAGTCCAAATCTACATAAATCTTACATAGTAGCAAACATTAACGGGGTCTAAACCAGATTAGAGATTCACTCGTGTGAATTGTAATAAGGGCGCAAAATTGGTTTTGGCCTACATATACATGATTAAGATCAGTGTCCACATTTGAAAACTAGTCTTACTGAGAACTTATTTTCAAATACTACTTTTACATTTTGTTTGTCTCTCTATGTAGTCTGTTTCGGTCATATGACAATAAACCAAAAACCATAGAACTAAATGATTTTGGATGTTGGGTGGGGTTAAGTGATGGGAGGGGCTTTGATCTGGCAACCGGTTTTCTCTTCATGTTCGTGAGGCTGGAGTGTATTGTGGAGAGGATGTTAAACGAAAATGGTAATTAACCTAAAGAATTACACAATAACATTTGCAGAGAAAGGAAATCGAAAAAGCGACACGAACATTTAAGAGATTAATTTTACTTTTCTGAAAAACACAAAGTTATGGGCCATACGCCAGCAACTAGAAGACTAGATAGAAGCTAGTTTTATCTCAACTCGGCTTTTGTGGAAAAATGCTCTTTACTCTTGTACGTTTACTTAAAACTAACTTAGACAGGATGGGCAGAAATGCCAGGCAAATAAACGATTCAGTGAGCATGAAGAATTCGACAAATAACAAATGACAAAGAGCACGATTTAATTTGCATTCTTTGTGCGTTTGTTTCTTAAAACAGAATTGTCATGGCCAGTTTCTTTGAAATTGATAAGCTTTAATATATTTCTGTTCAGAAAAATCTATTAAGAATTCTTTTAACTTCAAAGAAAAAATGAATACAGAGAGACTTAATGCTTAAAACGGGACTGACATCAATAGACAAAAAACGTGCCAGAACCGACGGTCATCCATGGTCGTGATAAAACAGACCGAACACACGCTCTTTTGTAAGAACAACTTTATAAGAACAACGAGGCTCAAATTTGCCAAAATTTAAGAACAATTTAAAAGTTCAGGCTGAGGCTTGATAACTAGGAACGTTTTTGTGGTAGAAAATTGACTTAAACTTCTATCGATACAGCAGAAAACATAAAAAGATTCACTGTAAACACTGCTCAACAAAACAATCAAGGTATATAGTTCGCCTCTAAATTCAGCCGTATAATACGTGTGTGGCGCAAGGCGTTTCATTTTCCAATACCTTGTTTTATTTTGTTTTTTCTTCATTAGAAACCGTTCACAGAAATCAGAACAATTAAGAACAATGAGCCTCAGCAAAATTTACTGGTTCTTATAAAAAAAGCGTGTACTTAATTTACTCTTTTAAAACACTGAGCGTGTGAATGATTTTAGATAAACAAATGGATCGTTGTCCTTAACTTGACATCCAACATTTAAATTATATTTATAAAGAAGAACCAGCACTGCCTTGAAGACCTTATGATGTTTTCATGTCTTTTTAAAGAGTTATTATCTTTATAAATTACCTCTGGACAAAGCACACGGATCGACACAAAGGAGATAAACTCGTTGTGTTGTCAAAAACATGTTTGTGTTTTAGAAGGGGTGGTTTTTATCTGTGGGTGGATCGAACAGGGTATTTAGCCGAAAGAAAAGACACAGCTGGCGTATATTAAAGTCTTTTGAGACTCGCCGTGTTCGAACTCACACAAACTAGTTTATACACAAAAGCACAATTCGTGCAACTAGCTTAGAAGTACGGAAGAATATATCTCCAAATGAAACTCGGCAACCGTATTATGACGACCATAAGCCGACTTCTTTGGATAGTACAGGAACCGAAAGGAAATCATAAAATTAGGGCCCAAACCAAGGAAAAGAGAGAAAAACGTTATTAAAAAAAACTTAATGTTCATTAACTGGCAATATTAGAGCAACCCGAGTTTGAATTGCCTATTGAAATTAAATAGGTATAAACTTTTCTAATATGTTTGCAAAGTTCTTTCACCCGTTTTTGACAAGTTAATTTGAAAATTCTGATGAAATTGAAGATTTTTTGTGTTGTGCAGGTGTTGAGAATAACGCAATTTTATGTGCTCGAGAGTTGCTATCAATGACAATATGAATTACCAGTGGCAGTGAGCGAACGTTTTTCATTAGAGTAGTGTAGTCTCAGGATATCAGAACACGAACATTAAAGACCGACTTCCTCATACATAAGTAAATTAGTAAGCAAACTCTTTAATGAGCGATCAAGCTACACACAGGAAGCTGAGAAAAGCTCGCTTTAATGAGCATGAAAACAAGAAACAGTTAATCACGAACTATTTCCGTGCATTGAGCCTCGCGATATCAAGTGTTTATTGAATCAAGATTCAAGTACTTTCATCTCAAGCAAACTCTACGGTGTACTTATAGAAAATAATTAAAGAATTATTTTCACAGCAGAATGATTCGGTATCACTATCAGCTTAATTCGCTTTGAAAGCGAAGGAGAACCACTTCAGTGAAGTTGAGTTTATATTTAAATTCTGTTTTTATGAAAATGCTACAAAGCAAGTAAACAAATGTTTTTCTAAAAGACAAATGAATCTCAATGAACGGAAAACTTATCCATTTCGTGCAAAAAGTTAAATTGAAATTTTATGCTTATCTCGGCTATACTTTGTCTTTGGCAAAGAACTGAGACATTATTTAGTTCAAAGGCGGAATAAGACCCGAATGGCTTCAGGCATTTGTAAAGTACGCTCCCAAATTAATGATCACACTTTATTGAATGCATTTTATTGTCTTTCCAGTTTACTGAACACACGATGTATTTTTCCAAGCACACCTCTTACGAAAAGTAACATGTGATTGAATCTCAAAGTTCTGTTCGTGCATCTGTCACAAACAATATGGCTTCTTATTCACATTAAAGTAGTGTTGATTATGTGGTTTCATCCAATAATTCGACGAGTGTAAAGAGAATTCTAGAAAGCTTGCAAAAGCCCCCCTTTTTTCTTGTCTTGTACTGAGTGTTCATTCGATGTGCATTGCGGCTAAAACAAAACTCATTTGCATGTGTTAAGCATAAATATATGGTGAATGGTTTCTGCTGATTCAAGAAATGACACCATAAAACTTAATTATATCGCAATATGCATTTTTGCAGAACTGAATTTTTTTTGTACTCGAAGCGTTAAATATAAGTATTCCACTCAAAAATCACGCGTTGTTTAGCGTAAAGTACGGTTGTGTGGTAAGGCAATAAATTGAGAACTATAATCTAAGTTTATAGGGTTTTTTTTTCACTGATTTTCTTAAACAATTAAGAATCTTGCTTTTTAATGTGATTGTACTCAGTTACCTTTGCTTATGCCCAAAGCCTTCCTCAGTTAATTTGACTTAGATTTTACATTCTTAATTTTTTGTCCAGTATTGTGGACAACAAAAACTTTAGAATAGTCGGACTAGTATTTTTTTGAGTACTAATACTGAAGACCCCATGCAATCAGTCAACGGTCAAAGAAAAGCGTTTTTTAAAACTGTAGAGCTGAACATGGTACAAAAAGGATCCCAGTTTAACGATGAATTGCAAAATGCTTAGAGAAAGCAAGAAGAAAGACAGTAAATATCTTTTAGTTTTTATTGCAGAAAATTTATCTAACTAAAAAATATACTCTTAAGAAACTGTGTGTAATATCAAAAGCGAAGTTCTTGTACAACTTACGCTAACAACTGAAATATTAGAAATAAAATGTCAGCTTCAATTGCTTTCCTTGTCATCTTTAAATGAGAAAACTAAATATCAACCGACACTCTGAACCGATAAGTTTATGATTTCGTTATGACTTTTTCATTATTAGTGAAAGACCTACATTTTCTGACACGGCTTTAATTATGAAGTAAGTCTAACCGTTCCCGTCTTTGCTCACAAAACATCAAATCAACTGACTGAAACGAAGTGACAAAACTAAAATTAAAATGTTTCAGCACATTGAAAAGTAGGGGGGTTGACATTTTAAGATTAGCCAAACGGAAAAATAATTACAAAAACTCAGTATCTAGTTTTTTTTTGCCGCAAAAAGTGGGTGTTTTTCCGCGATCTTTGGTATCAGTTGTTAACTGAAAAACTAGGCTGATGTACTCACAAAGCAATAACTCTATAAAAATATAAAGGAATAAAGGAATAGTTTTATTATTTTAACTGAGGTTCCAGTCTCTCAAAATTATACACAATTTTTAGAAGCAATAGCAAAGAGTTTAGACACAGATTAATCAAATGATTCCTGGACGAATGGAAGTACCAACATCTCATTCAGCCATTCAGTCTGCCTTTGTTACCAACCGGCCAGGCAGTAACGTTTTTATCGTCTCAAGATTAGTGTGTCGATGGAAAAAACTTATGTCCTAATAAAACTCAGTAAAAATTTACTTCTTTGAAGAAAATGAAGCGGACCGCTTAGAATAACATTAAGGTGCTATTAAGACCTGTTGCAGAATTTCCTTGTTTTCCTGTTATCCGTTTGAAAACTAAAACAAAATTGCACTAACTTATCAGCAAATTGAAGTTGCATTTTTTTTTCATGATCTACGAAAAGCTTTTGACGCACGCCTTGTTTTTTGCTATTAACTCCAAAAAGAAGAAATAACAATTAAAGGAAAGATTAATTAACCTATACAGAAATGACAGATTAAACAAAACCACAAAAACTCTTTCAGCGACGAAGAGTGACATGGTCAAAACAAGTTTGACTTCGAAAACGGATTTACAAATTTAATTTTGATTGCAAGACGTTTAAGATGTTTCTAAAATGTTTTTAAAGCGGCGATAGATGCGTCCAGACAATACAAAACAGAAGGGATTGCAAGCACTGTTCATTTAACTTTATTTTTACATAGTATAAGGTTATACATTTCAAAAAAGCTGTCCGCACATTTTAATGACTGTCATGATTTCGACGAATAGTTGGGCTAAAGCCCCCCTTTTTTCTTTTAAATGTTTCGAGAGTGTTTCACCAGTTCAGTATTGATTGTTGTATGGACTTCTGGACAACTCCGGCAGTTCTACATGAGCAATCGTAGTTTCCTGGCGATAAACTGACTGATTACTTCAAGTACGTATTGGCAATTACACAGTTGATATCCATCTTAATCAAATGTCGAAATAATTTGGCTATCATTTTGTCAACACATTACAGACGAAGAGATCAGAGGTCGCACACAAGATTCTTTTTGACTATTTTGGTGTACAAACAACTGAAAAAAGATAAGGACAGATATTTGTTTGCTATTTTACTCCGTCAGCGCATGGTGTTTGATCTTTATCGAATTGCTAAAGAAAAACTCGTTCCATTTTTGGTATTAAACCATTCCAAAGGTTAAACGTTTAGCAATTCTAATGGCCAACAAGTATAATCCCCCAAAATACATTTTTTGCCCGCTTGGCCATTCAGATAGTAACGAAAAGCAATATAAGAATAATAATAGAATAAATAAATAAGCTAAGTATTTTTACTTAAAGTTTACTAGGTTGTTAGTCATTAAAGATCAACTGAAGAGATCCGTCAAGTCAATGCCGCATAAAACACTATTAACTCATCATTCATCCTCTTTATTGTCATTGACAATAGGCAATACTCTTTATACAGACAGAAAAAGGCTTTGCCTTGGACCGTTCAGCACTTGCTGATATATAATTATATTTCTGCCATAAAATATCTCCTTTGGAGACATCACCTACTTTTAACACTTATGAATATGAGGCTAGAACAGATGATATTTACCCTAAGATGGTCCTCATGTTCTGAATAATATCTCTGTCTAAGGTGATAAGTAAAATACCCAATATTAATGAACAAAATCTATAGTTCGTCAATATTTAAATTATAAATATATTTAAAGTGAAGCTTTCGCAGTAGCTATATATATATATTTATAGATATAATTTTTTTCTCTGTACTTTGCTCAGCTCAAGGAAGTTATGGTACGAGAAATGTAAATTTGACGAAACTTTTGGAAAGACACTTAAGAAACAATTTCTCAAATACGACTGACTTTTGTCCGCCCCAGGGTGGCATCGATCGTTTGACCTTCCATAGTTTTACTCTACAAAATAAACAACAACTGCCGGCCGAAGATCACACGATGATATCACTCGCATCCTTGATCCATTAAAAACTCGTTGAAGCCTTTCTGCTCCCGGCAAAAATCACAAAGCCACAATTGCAATATAGTTACGAACGTAACTTGTCTACTGGGGAAAAGTGAAGTTTGCTATCGCCACTTCCTAAGGGAAAGATAATCATACCAAACCCCAGTTCTGCCGAAAATAATGTAATTTGTAACAAAAAATTGAGGAAACATGGTTGTTGAAATCGGTTTTATTTGAATTCTAAAATATTTGGATGTTTGCTTGCATCATTGATGTTCTGAACTTTTTGATATTAACTATTTATTGAAAAAGAATTTTTATAGTACATTTTCTCAGTTTGCGACAGGGTACAGGCTCAGACATCTCGGCACTCTGAGGTTCAAAAGATTTTACAATATTTTGAAGTACCAACTTGTTCGTAACTTTTTTTGTTGTTGTTGTTGTAAGAAAATTTGTTGGACTTAAGATTTTGTTTCAACAGTGAAGCAAGCAACAACAAGAAACAAAACACAAAATACAAGGAAGTCTGTTTATCTTCTTCACAACAACGGAAGTAGATCGACCAACTGAATGAAAACTAAAAGCAAAAACAGATATGTACGTACAAGACTATATCTAAAAAACTGCACTGAATATACCTTTCACCACATGAGGAATTGCAAACGATATTTATGCATTCGGCAGAAATTTCTTGCTGGTAAATACAGTTAATCATAATAATATTTATATATCTCAAACATAAACTATTCTTGATTTCCTAAGTGACTTAAAAGCCTACTCCTTTCAAGGCCTTTTTTCCTTTGTATATTTTCTTCTAAATTTTCAGGAAGAACAGAATATAATTCTTCACATGATGGCGCAGTCAAAGAACATTCTAACCAGTTTAGAACTAGAAGAATTATAGTCTTTGACAGTATGTCTTATTTATTTACTTAAGTCATAATACAAGTTCTCTTTCAAAGAGTGTGGACTTTTAGCCGCTAAGTCTCGCCGTTCTTGACAATGGCCTGATTTCTATGTTGTGCTTGCATATTGTTATCTATACACTTCAACAGTTCACTTAAGTAGGCTTGAAATGCGTTTAAAGCGGCGTTCATTGCAGGCGAGCCAAACCCATGAGTTACCAACCCGAAGTGATTCAAACTTCGCAAAGTACTTTCTGGCAAAGTGCTATTTGGAAGTCTTGTCTTGGGATACGGATCTTGAGCAAGTATATCTTGTAGTTCTTTGGTAATTTGCCTGCAAGCCAAAAAAAGCCGTACCTTTAGAGTGAGCCATGTTGGGACGACCAACCTATACGGTCGAACAGTTGTCTGACCGACTATCTTCCCCTTTACCCTGTTTTCAATCTAAATATATACCATTTTCCTTAAATAATATTTTTTTCCCACTTACACTGAAACTATCTCATCTTGAAAGCGCTCTCGATTTTAAGCAGAAACAAAACTTCTCAGGAAAACAGAGAATAAAAAAATCATTATAAAAATACTGCATGATTAAAGTGTTGATGACATGTGCAATACATGCTTAAAAGAGCAAAAGTCATGAAAAATTAATTTGGTTCTTAAGCATAATGAGAGTAAAACTTGTTTTTGGTTGATGTTTCGAAAACATCGCAAGGGGACAATAGGATGTTTTCGTCTGTGATGCTAAGTGTCTTTAGAGTTGTTTGAAAGCCTGCACGAGCGTTCAGTGAAATTTGATAAAAATGACCTCGACAGTTTCTTCCATTCACGACAATTCCTTCAATTTTTTTTGTTTCTTTTTAAATAACAGCAAGAACTAAAATCACCTTTAGTTTCTTACGGACTGTTTTTATTCTCCTCTTGAATTTCCAATGTTAAAATATTATCACAAATTGTAAAACTAAACATTACTGAAAAACTACGATTTAAAATTAAACGTACAATTTATTATTGTCTTACAAAAATATCAGTGGACATTCTATTAATTTAAGTGCGCTCAACACATTTCACAACAAAATCTTTCAACGGAGTAAAGGTATCATTAATTCGTAAATGAAAAAATACTGATTTTCTTGTCCCAATCTTGTAAAAAATTCTTTTGAGGTGCCGCCGAGGTCAGATACAGTATTGAGCCAAGAATGAAAACAATTTAATGTGATCATGCGCGTGATTCCTTTGATGTTTATTCTCAGCCTACAAACGCGATCTATAAAATGCAAAAACGTCCTTCCAAAGTTTATAAAAAAGACAATCCTAACACTACTTCTAAGTTTGCAAATAAACTTGTTACGATAAAACCGCAGTAATCTTCAAACTATTTCTAACAAATATACACGTGCCAGAACAATAAGAGGCAGTCATGTGAATAGGCATGCGTCCAAATTTGTGTGAGTAAAATTTTTAATTCATGACTTTATTAGCATCCCTGATCACGAAGTCGCTAAAATTTTGAACTTACTTTGCTGCTAAAAGGGCATTTTTTCGTGACGGTTGCTCGGCTGGGTCGGGGTGTTGTCTTGCTTGGTACTCGGCGAGTTGGCTTGCAGGAAACTCGGACTCACATACGTAATCATAGTCAGCCGCTAAGTGTGCCGCCTCACCTTAAACATGTCATGAAAAAACGGAATATTAATGCTATATGTACGGCATCTCCATTTCTATCAAACATTGGATTTTTTTGCTACTCATTAGAGAGCTAAGCCATACGAATCAAACTTAGTTTTTCTCATAATCTCGTAAGTAGTTTTGAAGAACTTCGGCAAGTTTGACCTTGGTTTTACAAATCTCCCCCTTCCTAATCTAACACACATGCTCCAAGTTGCTAAGTACAGAGTGTCCAACGCGATCAGTTGAAGAAGAGACCTTATTAATGACTCACGATAGACACAGGATTTCACAAAATTGTATCCATATTTTTTAAAATTAAAAAACCTTCCGCGTGTGTTAAAGAAAGGTTTTACTTTTCATTGCATGAACTAACCCGTACCCATCTTGAAAAATACAAGTAAATAACAAACTGCTATGAAGTGTTTTTAAGTTAATAATTTATATTGTTCCATGGTTCATTCCATCTATTACTACAGCTAGCGTTTTGACTTTATATGGGTTAACTGTTTTATGTTTTAGTGTTGTGAATTGGGGCAATATTACGTAAGTTAGAACAGAACAAATTATGAATTAAAAGCTATAACATAGGTAACACGTGTCAAGATTCAACTGCCTCTGCCGCGGAGAAGAAAAACCAGTGAGCACTATGGCAGCTTGCCATCAGACTTGGCACTTTACATGCTATTCGCAATTGTAATCTCTTCACTTGCGAAAAAGTAGATTTATAACATTAACGAACTAAAACAGAACCATCTTCCCAAAGTTTGTAACGTCGTGGAAAAATTGTTGTTACCGCTTAGTGAAACATTTACTTTCAAAAAATGTTAGTTCCACAAGAGTTGAACTATTTTTAGCCAACAAAAAAACACCTGGTAATACCAAGAACAAATATTACTTCAGTCTTTAACAATTAAACGAAAACACCTCTACAACGATAAGTTTGAACAAAGGATGCATTCCAGCATTGCATCGAACCGTTTCCATGTCTATAATTTGGACATTCGCTATGTCTGTTTTCTGTTTTGGAAGAAAGAAGGCAACTGAAGTTACTCTAGCAGTACCCATCATTCTTACGGTAAATTTGCTGTTGAAGAACTTCGCAAATTTTTAGTTTCTTTTAGAGTTGGTTTGTAGCAGAGAATCTTTATGTGATAGATGTGGTAGAATTAAAGCGATAAGGCTTCACGCAAACCGTCTCGGCGGTGAAAGCTTCAAAAGTTTTGTCAGCAGGTCAATTTCGAGTGAAGGAAATTGTGGTTTGTTGCACACGATACAGCAAGTTTTATCAGTTGTGAGTGGTTTCAGCAAAAGTAGATAAAAAGAAATAACTCGGAGTTTTTCGAAAAATCAAAATTAGGGAAATAGGCTTTAGTACAATGCAGCATAAAAATTTTAAAAGCAACTTGTTTTGGTTTAAAAGCAGCAGGTGACTGAATCAACAAAAGCGATTTTAAAAATGATTGCTTTGAAATGGGAAAAATTGTTTCCATCCTTTATTTGCAGCAATGTAATGGAAGGTCAAGCGCTGTGGGGAGTAATAACATGCAATAAATCATGAACACCAGTGAGAAATATCGAAGCTGCTAACCTAACTAGTGTTTACAATACTAACTTCTAGGAAATGACTTATCAAAGTGCTACACATCAAAACAACCATAAAAACTTAACTTACTTAGCTAAATTCTCTACATCTACATCTTCCTCCGTCGCAATAAGACTAATTAAATGCTCTACAAGTAGAACATTAACCAAAAAATTCCCTTTTATTATTTTTGGTTCTGTAAAATATTAGAAATCGTTGCGGAAGAGCTTCGGTTGACTTGTAAAAGGAAGTGAAGAACTGACCCAGAGGCGCAATACGATGGGTTTGCTCTGAGAAATGGAATGTACGTCAGAGAGAATGAGTGTGTAAATCATTGTCTGTGTAAGCGAAGTATAACTGTAGGTGTGTACGTAGGTTAAGCGATAAAGGGTAAAATGATAGAGAAAGAGCAAAGGAGAAACATTGAGTTAGTTTCCTTGAAACCAAATTACCTTCGACAAGCGATGTTAAGAGGGTAACCTGTGCTGCTTTTCTTCTGCCAGCTGGAAGTGTTAATCCAATCTTCTCGAGTTTGTCTCGTAAGCACTTCCCTCCATTTTTGGACTTGGCTCTAAAAGAACAAAACAAAATGCGTCACACGAAGGTGACTAATACAACTAGAATCTTCCATTTATCAAGGTTGACTTTGGTTGACTTGCGGTTCACACTTCTTGTCTCTCGTTTCAGACATAAAAGTTTTTGATCTTAGAAAATCTTCAACTTTTTTTTGATGACAAAACAATAATTGTGTTAGCATCCAGAGCTCAAGGATTAGTTGGCCATATCTGCCAGTGTTTCTTTAAATCTAGCTTTCTTTTCAACCAAGCAGTTTTGAGTTGAAAAAATAAACTGATGACCACTCAAACATTGTTTTGACCGCAAAGGATTAGATGTATTTGAAAGGAAATTGAAATACTGAATGAATGAGTTGAGCTTATCCGCAATGCTATAAAGATAAGATAAATCTTTTCACAGAAATTTTGCTGATTTTCAGTACAAGTTTTCATTCAACAACATTTCAGTTAGCTAGGAAGACTTAATTATTTCATCTCTTAAGAGCTTTTACCCTGTTATGTTACTTATGTAAGATGTTCCCCACTTCCACTAAAACTAACGCGCTATACCGTGGCATTAAAAGACAAAATTCCACGCAAAGACTTTTTCATGAACTTAATTTAAACACGCTGTAAATATAATTCGAAGCTGCATTCTCGTAACAAAAGTTTGCATTAAAAAGAACATTAAACTGCGATGGTTATTAGTTAAATAGTTTTGTAGTGCTGCCAATTTTCTTAAAATATCCCCTAGTTATTCCTGAGTTGGAGGAGCTTGTTTTGTACAGAACGAATATTGGGATTTTTAGATTGTTTTATGGAAGTTTTTCATAGACAAATTACCTTTAAAACTGAAAATGTTTTCGAAGATTGCATGGGCTTTAGATTGAATCAACAGACAACAGTTAGAATTTTGGATTATAGCAAATGGATATCTCCTGTGGTTTATTTCTTACAATAAAATTCTTTTCTAGAAACTAAACAAAAAGTATATAAAGAAGCAACGTTACAAAAAGACTCAAAAACTAGCGAGCAGATGCTTTGAAAGTGAAGTCAATGTAAAGTTACCTTCTTAAAACACCTCCCAGTAATGACGCGTTCAAACATTCAGGGTGCGAGAGTCGTCTGCGGATTTCTCCAACGGTGACTTTGTATTTTGACGTTGAGCTAAGAAGCGATAGTCGACCAGGAACACAGCAAAAAACGTCAGATGGATGGACTGGACCATCGCCATCGTTAGAATCTTTATTCTCTTGTTCGCTATTACGCTTCGTTTTAACTGCAGCAAGAAAGACAAGTTGTTATTGAATATTCAGTCACAGATGTTGATTATTGTCGAGTTCAGTCTGCATTTTCATTCTAAAACATGAAATTTCTTGATTTTAAAACGAACACATATTTTAGCGTTTTTCTAAAAGGTTAGTCTTTTGATGTTATTGTTAGTTTTGAAAAGAACATGAAACAAATTAGACTCATCGAACGTTTTCTGTTATGGAATAGTCTACTGTATTGTATACTCCACTCTTCGATGGCCAACAAAAGTCCAGCTGTTTCACTGAAGATAGAACCAAGAACTAAAACACTAAACCTTATTCAATCTTTCTTTGCTCCTGGGCGTTTATTTAGACTTAAATAATGGTAGTTTTGACATGAGGTGAGAAAATAAAATAGAAAGGAATCTCTTTGTATTTGCCAAAATACTATAATTGTCTTTGCATGCAAGACGGAAAAGTTTATTCTAAGTTGCTCAGTGCTTGACAATTCATGATAACGACGTATTTTGGTTTCCAAGCCTCTAAAAAATGCTACAACATCAAAATGAGAAAGAAGTTGTTCATCAAATATTATCAACCTATATTGAAAAAATAAAATACAAAAAACAACTTAAAACTGACATTTGATGATTTGGGGCAAATTCCTACTTGCGAAAAATTGTAAAATCTCGAAGTTTATGGTTACTACATAGCCTTTTCAAGAAAATCGTCATCTCAAACAAAACTAGAGGTATAAATATAATGCAAATCCCCAAGACGCCTGGAGTAAAAATCCTGATAAGTTTTACTGCCCCTTGTCCATCTATTCTGAGCAATTTGGAAAACTGGAATCTTCTACTTCGAGTACGAACTTTCTTATTTTCCTATTGTTTGTTAAGTATTTATTTTTGTTTATAATTTAACAAAAACTTAAAAAAGCTTCTACTGGCTTAGTCGTTATTTCTTTAACTAAACCTCTTGATTAAAGAAAGTACACAATTAATAGGGTTTTTGAGGCTTGAGGTTTTAGAAAGCGGATCACGCTGATAACCGTCTTAATTGTTATTGTCTTCGGTTATATCTTGTGTCGACCGAAAACTTTACCAAATTGCGGAAACATTTTATCCAATTTTGTGGGTTAAACTGTTTGTCAAAAAAATTAAAAATCCTTACAGAATCGCACCAAATATTAGCCCAAAATTACGTAATTGTGCAAATATTCTGATGTCGCTGCGCGATCAACTTGAACCATCTGAAGTTCTGGTTTTCAAATGTAGTTAAAAAGACGTTTGGTTTAACATTCGAGATAAATTGTTTTACTTGTAGCTTCACAAAAAGAACCCATTATAAATAAAACAGGTAGCTCAGTATCCTTCTGGGCAATTTTGTTACTCTCTCGCAGCGGGAGAAATTAATTTTAACTGACAACTGTCGTTGTTGAAGTTAAACGAAAATGATTCAAGACTGTTGTTGAGATGGTAAAAGTCAATCTTGGGCCGGAGGGCAAGCACAAACCAGTTTGCGATTCTTTCTCCTAAATACTGTTTGCATAACGTTTAACGGAAGAAAGAAAACAATTTTCCACCCAAATGTCCTTCATTAAGGTTCACTTCAGGGGTTGAGACAACGATACAAGAGGGCTGACACAAATAAATGGTTTTAATAGTGGAATTTAAGTCACACCCTATTGGCAAAAATAGCTTTTAAACGAGAACTTTAATGCACTGACGCACAAATTGAAGCGGGGCTCTTTCGAAACCAAGAGTTCAAATAGACCGAATCATTTTAAATAATCTTTTTAAGTATTTTGGAAGAAACTATTTTAAACTTTGAAGTGAAGTGTAGTCCACGCATCTGTCCAAAAGATACCTGTTCTTCATTACGACCTCAGCTATACGTAAAGTGTCAAACTAAACAATCATTTTCCAAAAATTTTAACGATATTTTGCGCCACCCGTTAACGGCTAAGACAATTTCCTTTTGTTTGAAAAACTTAAACTAACTGGAGCAGAGTTTAGTCATAAACAATGTTAATGTATTATTAGCGATAAAATGGATTCTGCCAAAAAATCTTCACAACGGAATTGAATTAAAGATTCTTTATAACTGTGTTTCCGTAAACTTTTTGGCTTCTAAGACACAGCCACAGCGAAAGTAAGCTAACAAAAAAAACATTTCGGGTTTCGAGTCAAAGCCAAAGGCTTTATAGAAACACGTCTCTTTACCTTTATAACAACATTTTATTAACAAAAACGAATCAAAGCAAAATGATATTTCAGTTAAAACTACACCAACAAGCAATTCTGCAAAATTAACCATACAAATTAACACTGCCATTGCTTGTAAATTTTTTGCAAAATATAACGAAATATCGTTTTTGACATAAGATGTGGGTAAACGTTGTCAAGGAACTGTGTCACTATGTTGCTAGTGTAGCGCTGCATTGTAAGTTGCAAGTGGAATCAAAACAAAGGATTTAGTTCAGTAGTAAAATCTTAAGACCCACTCGAGTGAAGTAGGAATTACAGAAAATGAACATCGTTCAAACTAAAATGGGAAACAAGAAGTGGTTTTGCGGTTGGCGGCTTTTGTGTTTGCGTGGGTGGCAGAGACTTAACTCAGTAAATTAGTTAAAGCTATTTTGTTTGAGCCGTATGCTATTTTATGCATTTACAATTCGATATGTATTTTTATTTTATTCTCTTTATTATAAATTTGCCAAAAGAAAACTCAAACAAGTGAACTAGCAAACTATGTAACTTCGTACATTTTTAATTGAAAATTCAAGTTTACCGAAGTGGAAAGGTTCCGACGACAGCTGAATGACAGAAGGGAGCACTTTCCGCTTCACGAAACGAGTCTTTGTATGTTTAATTCACTTTAGTTTTACTTTTAAAGTTTGAGCAAGTTTATACTTCACCTTCTCTATTAATTGCGTGGACACCATGAGGATCTCCAGGTTTGCTACTGTTGGTGCCTGGATGATTACGACTCTTGAAGAAGAGATAGAATGAATATGTTAAAATTCAGAAAACTCATTCATTCGACACCAAGAGAAAAGTTCCAGGAACTAAGCAACCATGAAGAACTAGACAACAGAATCTTTTAATAAAACGAACTATTTTAATAAAAGACAACTGTCTCCAATTTTGCGTCGTGGCAAACCAAATCATTAGAAGTAGAAACGTTAGAACAATTATGAAATAGAAAGAGAGAGCGAGAAACCCTGATAAACTGTTGAACTGCAGAAGACAAGTTTGAACTCTTTAACAGAAAAAACTGAAAGAATAGGAATTTGATTTCGAATAGGACTCTAAACCATTTTTATCTTTAAACAAAAAATTATCCAAATTTTAAATGCAGTAAACTTTAAAATTTCTATTGCTGTCATCATGAAGAAACTTATTCAGTAGTCCTGAAAAATCTTTTCTACGTTTCTTTTTTAACTGGTAATGAGTAGAGAACCAGAAAATAACTGTGATTGCAATAGAAACTCTGGGTAACTATGAAAAACAAAAAATGTAAAAAAGATTTTAAAAACAAACAATAATCTCATAAAGATTATTAATTTACGTTTGCTCTGCTGGCGGTAGAACTAAAGTACAAATTGAGTTGTATATATCACAATTTTCTTTTGTAAAAGACGCCAGCAACCGCGTTAATTGTATTTCTATTCATGAAAGTCAGGTTTCGCTCTCAAATCTCCTGGGTGGAAAATATTAAGTTTCAGAATGTGTGGTCTTTTCTCGTGACAAAATTTGTGCATTTATTTTGAAAAGCTCTTTGAATTTTGGCAAAGAGTTTTAAATTCACTAAGGAAGAAAAAATAACGAGCTCAGTTTTAGTGTGGGAAGCCACAAGCTGTTACAAAATTATTAAAGGGACATCACTCAACCAGAGCTTATCTTTACTTTCAATTCGAGACTGTGACTCAGATAAAGGATGTGATGTGCTCACAGTGTAAAACCTCAAAGAGTTTATGTTTTTGAACGTTTAACACAAGGAACAATTGTTAACTTCGACGAAGGCCTCGAAATATTTCCTTGGCAACTTCTGTTCTTTCGTGCAAGAAACCAAATCTGTCGGAAAGTTGGGTTATATAAGTCACTTAGGTCATGGCGAAAAAAAGTTTGATTCATGTTTTTCGCCGCAAATCTAATAGTTTCATCTTGAAGCATTTGTCGTAAATTATCGCACAATTTACTTACTTTCAACTATATTTAAACTTAGAACAAACGACATTTTAAAACAACACAGGAGGACTCTTTCTTTCGAGTAGTTTTATAAATTACACCCCACTGCGAGTAACAGGCATGAACTAAACACGATTCAAGAGGCTTGTTTCTTCGTGTAAGAGATTGAATGAACAGGACGCTGCTTGTAGCTACTTAATGTTTCCCTTTGCTAAATGGATTCTAGCGGGTGGAACGAACATAAACTGTTTTCCCAAGTAACCTGCTTTAGAGTGGATGGCAAATAACCTGTAATGTATTCTAATTTCTATTATGGCACGACAAAATACAATGAACATGGCGATGGCGTCTCGCGCCAAAATGAATAGAGTGTACACATTCTCAAGGGGCTATCGAAACAATAAAATGTATACGATACCGCACTTAAATACATGATAAACGCTTTTGCACGAAAGGTGACAACACGATCGTTTCGTTAAACTCATTATATGAGTTTAGCGGCTAAGAAGTGTGTTTTAGCTCGAGAAATGAAAGAGCTAAACCACGCAAAGCAACTCGACAGTAACGCTTATAGATTGACAACAGTCGATGTTTTGCTAGGTCAAGTGGATATTTCAACGCGCCATTACAATGCGTTGTGTTTGTGCTTGACCAAGTGTGCGAATTGCTAGTTGGCAAAGATTTCATGATCATTTTGCTCTTTTAAACCGGTGGTAACATTCACAATCTGCAGCTCACTTTTGTTTCTTCGCCTTAGGCCAACCTCGATAATTGGTGTTGTTGTCTTTGTTTTTAACCGACATTAAACGATATTTTTAAAAGACAAATGTCACTCCACTCCGAGATGTTTCAACAATTCTGTTGCTGAACGAGTTAGGGCGCTATAAACTTGTATTGCATTCACATGAAGTAAAATGTGCCATTCAACAAGTTTCAATGTATTGAATATGCCATTTACAAAACTATTTTCTATATTCATAAAAGCATGCTAGGTTTTAAGGGGCTGTCTAAAAACTTTACTTTCAAATACTCCTTGAGGGAAAATATCAGAGATGGAAGAGAGTATTGTTTAGCATGGATTAGTTTGGAGAACTCACCACTTTAATTTGTATGTATAAGTTGCTGAGCAGTTTGTATGTCCCTTTGTAAAATTGTGTAAATTTTTGCTCTTTGATAAAAAAAATGAATGAATCAAGAACAGTGGCACTGGAAGAACAAAATTGTCTTATCGTGCATTTCTTAAACGAAACTTTAACAGTAAAGGTGTCAATGAGTGAATTCCATTTATGAAAGCTTTTCTTCTTTTGTTTAAAGCTAGAAAGAAAATTCTTTTCATCCACAAAAACAATTCATGTACCAGCTGAACCTCAATTAGTCAAATTCTGTTTCCTGAAGAGAAGAGTTTATCTTATGCCTGACCACAAAAGTAAACCAAATGAAATTTATACATCCTATATGATGGAGAAGTTGACAGATTTTCAACTGTATATAAAAATCCCGCTTGCTCAATTCGTGTTAACTTATTTGGAGATATAAAAATTCTTTTCATGAGAAATTAAAGTGTCTTGAGCTCTTCCCGTTTGTTGCTATATTAAATTCACCTAGGAGCTAGGAGAAAATATAGAAGATAAAGATAGCGTTATTGTTTAAAATATGGGACAAGAATTATTAAACTGTTAGATGAAGGCAGGTTTATGTTGAGATTATACGAGCAAAAAAATCTCCTCCGGTGTTATGACAAGAAGTTAATACAACTGTGTAGTTAACAGAATATGTTTCTTTTTACCTGCGTCTCATTAGGAAACTGTAGGCCTCCTGCCGTCACATCTCTTCTTAGTGGGCCAAAAAGATCGTGTCTACTCCTCACGCTATAGGGATCATCTCTACTTGTTCCATGATCAATCGTTGGATGGAAATGGTTTATAGATTGTAGAGGGTCTAAATCCTCAGGTCGCGGTCTCAATCCAAGACTATGTCTTGGTTGGTTGTGAATCCCGGCTGGTGGGTGAGAGACCGCCGGCAAACCTTGGCTCGTTGGATGATAGCCTGCCGGCTGACCGAATTGCTGTTGCTGTTGATAAGGCTCCAGGGGCTGTTGAAAATCAAACCGTGGTTGATTTTGTGGGTAGTGCACGGCAGGATTGAATTGCGGCGGAAAGTACGGATGCGCCTGAGTTTGCATAGGTGGTTGAAGAATGTCTCGCATCTCGCTGTGACGACTAAACTCGTGTGTCGGTGGAGTGTGTGAAAGTCTCGGTGCACTAGAAACAAGTGCGTTCTGACTGGTTGCAATTGCTGGTGGCGACGACCCAACACAAGTCGCTTGACTCACTGCTGAATTCGCTCCATGGAGCCCAAGACCGCGTTCCTAGCATGCAGTAGAAACATGAGGTATTAATAAGGCTATTATCTAATAAACATAGTATGCGTGATATGGGTAGATAGCAAACGAACACTCGCATGATTCGCTTCAAAGAACTAGCCTCTCACAAACAGGTAGTTTCACAAGCAATGACGCTATGGTTAAACTCCCGAGCCTCATCAACTAATAGCACTTTACCATCATTCAATGAACATCTGGAAAGCCGGTATAAAGAGATGTCAACACAATGAAGAATTTGGAGTGGTTAGCCAGTTAACGTTCACATGCGTGAGCTTTAGCCAGCAACTGACTGGATGATAGAAGTGTAGGACGAACAAACTCCCTACACATTTATTGCCATACCTCAGCTTCTATTAAGTCAAAAGCGGACGAGGAAGCCTCTGTTACTTTCGAATGAGATGTTGGAGATATGGGAGTGAGTGGCGGGGACAGATCTCTAGTCTCTGATCTCTTTCTCTTTCCTAGTGGCGGTCGGGCTGCGATTTGACTGGCGCTTCTACTTCCCAACAGCTCGAGCCGGGATGTCATAATTAACCTTAATTTACGCTCAATGTAAAATGTTTTATAACCCCAGGCCTTAGCAGTCGGTGGCGTCAAAGTTTGCACCAATACACAAAAAAAATTGCATACACGATCAAAACACTGCACTATAACATCGATGGTCAAAGGGCCTTAGCGCCTTAGGGATCATGGGAAAACTCTTTCTGCTGTAGAGTGCACGGTTTAAATTTCGTGCGGCGGTACTTCTTTGACCGATTCTTGTCGATCACTTCCTAAGCGATGCTCTGGGAATTGACAAGTTCTTGAGTGGCAAGCCAGACAGATTTTAATTATTTTTTGTCGTATTAAAGTTTCCAATTATTTGCAAATCAATTGAGGCCTCCCGATGCGTGGTGGCGTTTGTTTACTCTTCAGCATAGCTCTGATTGGCAGATCACGAAAGCAAATCGTATAATAATATCACCGAACACCCAATGATATCAGGTATATAAACAGAAAGGCGGAGAACTTACACTTTTCTCACCCAAGCTCTTTGTAAGTTTATTCTCTTTGTTTGTCACTGAAGTGGGCGTGAGTAAACTTGAGAGGTATCAGCCAACAAAACAACAATTCGTGAACTTTTTTGTTTACAGAAAATAAGGAGTAAGTGCGCCGAACTTTCTGTATGGTAAATGGACTCAAAGACCAGCGACAAGCTGCAAAATGCACAGTTATTACCACACACTCTAGATAATTTGTATACAGATACTACGATTGGTTTGCTTAATGAAATGTGACAATTTGTTTCCTGAGTCGTGACTCGTATAGCGAGCGTTTTATGGTGTAAATTATACACGATTAGATGTCGGCTTGCTTTGAAGTGAAAGTGCTTATTATAACAAGATCTAAGAACGTTTCTGCTATCCTAAATAAGGCCAGTGCGCGCTCGGTCGTAAGCACGATAGCGTTGTTCTCTAGTTGTCTGCTCAAACAAACACAATAAGTCAAGGTACTAAGTAATTTACACCTCTGGTGCGAAACTTAATAACTTGTGTACAATGTGAAATGGAGCTCGATGCATCGGGGCGAGCCATTCAGATAATGTCTTTCTACGCTATCTTCAGATCAAGCTAATGCGTTGAATAAATCATCGAGAATAAACAAGAAAACACAGAAACAGGCGGTTTTTCGTTCCTTCTTGACGTGACGTCAGTTTGTAGCAGCTAACAGGCAAACAGATTTGATTAATTATTCAGTAAAATGGTTTATTTTATTACAATATGTCACCAAGTTCTTCTAATGACTTTTGCACTCACTAGGCAAAAAATCCATTATTTTATTCAGAATATCCCAACGTGCTCCCAATCTATAATTAATTTTTGACAGCATTCGATCGACATTAATCCACAAGTTGCGCAAACTCCTCCCAAAGAGACGTTCAAGGCAAATTTTAGATCATTCTGTTTTTACTGTGCTGTTCAGAACGCTCTAAAGTGCTTTTTGGGCTTACACTCACAGTTCTTGAGATCTTAATTTCAGAAGAAAATCTTTAGATATCCTTAATTCCTGACGCAAGCCGGATATTGTGGAGGATGGGATCAATATTGTGCAAACTCGATAAACTGTTTGAGATCAACTGAGCGACATAATGGCAATGTTTGCAAACCTGCGATTATCTATCAATTTTTCTATAAATAACCAAACAGTATGTTTGCAGCAACATTTAACAGGAATTCAGCGCTAATAGGGATTTATTTTTTCTTTAAACCAAAGTGACTTATAATGTTTACCCCAAACTCCTACCAGCCACTCATGAATGACAAAAGCTTTGTTCGCGTGAATATTTAAATTTCGTTTGAACAGAGCCGGTCGTTGTTATATTCAGGAAACAGAAATTGATAGTTTGAGTTCCTCCCCCGCTCAAACCTTGGTCCTACCTCATGCTGTTCAAATGTTCTTTAGGTGAGAAACAAACATTTCAGAACAATGTTACTATATCAAATGGACAAGTCGTTACCTTGCAACTTCAAAGCACATTGTCAAGTTATCCAGGCGGTTTCTTAGCATCGACTGAGTGGCGGAATAATCTTGAATCAGTAATGTTATGATAATGCTTCTTCGTTTCGCTTCCTGACACCCAATAGTCACGAAAGCTCTAAATTAAATTGCTTTCAACCTATTCATACAGCTTACCTCGAGTTCAGCATTTGGAAGAGACGATAACAAAATAAAAAGACGTTTTTCACTGTTCTAAGGACCAAATAACTCATAAGGCCAAGCTTCCCTCAGCTTGCCATCTTTCTATTTGCATATCATGCCGACACTAAACAATGAGAAAGGATGTTTTGGCTGTTGAAACTAAACTTTTAAAATCGATCGGAACAAGAGCTCAATACGATCTCTGAGATACCACTTGAAAACACATTCACTCTGTGCGAAGAAACAGCCGATTCAAAATTTTTAGTTAAGACGTAAAAAGCACTTTTACCAGTATTACTTTAATCTTAATGAATTTTAAATAGTTTCTTTCAATGCTTCAATTGAAAGTGTACTTGACACGTTGAATCAGACCCGTTGTCTGTGCCTTGTTTTGAGCACGGCAGAACACCGCACCCATTCTCCCAACCGCGCGCTAATCTGTTCAGTATTACGGTCGTGGATTACGCTATGCCTTTGGGCCAACGACTCTTGTTGGTTCTATGTATTGATACCTGATCATCGCTCGAGTGCTAATTGGTACTTACGGGACTCTTTATGAGTTAGCGACAACTTTATCACCTTAGTAGTTGCTTCTCTGCCACAAAACACTGACACTTCAACTTACTTTCCGTCGCGTGCCGGGTAAGACATTTACGCCTTCGAAGCACTGTGAACTGATGCAAGTAATTGAAAGAAACATAGTTCTGACATTAAGAGATTTCTAAGTTCTAAGCCATGCTTAGGAGCTAGCTTTGCGCAACAATTTGAGTTGTAAACACACCGATGCTTGATGATTTTAAACCAAACAATTTATATACGCTTTCTTTGTTTCGAAATAGGTTCCTAAGCTGTTATTTTCACAAGATATGGCGAGGTTGTTTTTGTACTTTAAAAGGCTTTAGATGCGTCAACACGAGTATAAGCTGATGGAAAACAATAATTACTAGAAATGAATCGTTTTACAAACAGTGCACTTAATTCTATTTGCTTATACTTTCAACAAGGATCAAACAATTAGTCTTGTCGCCGCGATATTATATTGGAAATAGCTGGGAGCTGTCTCCTAATAGAGCGAACGGTTCGAAAAACACACAAAGACTTAGATAATGGCCACTCTTTTGTGTCGTCATCGAAAGGTTTGAACACGAACTAATGCAATCAATTCACGCGGTATTCTGTGTGGTTTTAGTGAGCATGTTTGAGTACTTTGTCTTATTCATGTGGTAATAGGACTGATCTCGATATCTAGTTAATGACACCACGCATCACACTTAGTGCGTGATGTCAGCGTGATTTTCAAAACAAACATAAATTTTTAACAAGCATACCTTGCTTTGGTGCCAGTGTGATGCAGACGAACCTTTACCAGCTTTTGAAGCCGTTCTGAGCATGGCTAAGTGGCAAAGCGGACTGTGCGAAGCCGCTCGTTGCTAGCACATGTTGTCAAATATCATCTTAGAACCATCTTAACATGTCTGTAACAATCGCTCGGAACCGCCGCAATGATCAAATCAGTTATTTCGCAGTTATCGCTTATTGGACGAAAGTGTCACCGTGATTAAGGCAATACTTTTTCAAATTTGTTCATCTTTTTCAACTATAAACATCCTGTCTTTTCAAACAAGGTAGTACGAGTGACTAGTGCTAAAGCTTTGTCGGCGTGCGTCCCGGCATTGAGTGGTTATGACCGAAACAGACAAATTTCCGAAGGTGTGCGTGTTCGCATTTATATTTTTGATCTTTTTGCTGACACTATTTCCTCACGCTTTTCACTGTAGAAGTTAAAAATTTAATAAAAAATATAAATTGAAGTTAAATTTCAACAAAAACGGGAAGGCGACTTGCCGGGAAGGAATTAACTATTTAGTTGAAGTAGGTTAAAAAGAATCCGATTTAGTTCCAGCTTGGTCAGATGTCATTCAACCAACAACACGGCCGGGCGGAGATGTTCATACCAAGACTACAGGCGCGGCTGACGCCACCGTAATTTCCTTGTCACTCAAGTAAAATACACGAACAGTTTCGCTAAAAACCACTTGTTTTCGCCAGATATTAACCAGAGCACAAACACAAAACATTTCGTAGACTTTCTCACCTGATAATTTTTTTTCACAACTAGTCAATATAAAGTGGTTCTATTTTAATTCTGTTTTAAAAAGAAAATTAGAAAAAAAAATGAACAAGATATTTTAAGCGGACGTTTATTTGTATTATATAAAAGGGGAAAATAGTGATGAATGAAGCATATAACTTTTTTTTTAAAAAAAATAGTAAAGACAGCATGCTAGCAGTAATTTTAAGCAGCTAAGAAAAATTTAAATACTTACTTAATTTTGGATTCTTATTGAGGTTCTCAACAGTCTTGAACAGTTTGACTTGTCTTAGATTGATAAAATGAACTATGAAAAATGAATTCTAAAAGAAGCGCTCTTTTTATGTGCATGGAATGTAAAAACAAAAACATGCATCCTCTGATGTAACATGTCAGAACGTAGACCGGGAAAATTTATATTATTTTGTGGTTAAAACATAGCGGATAAACAACAACTAGAATATCCGAACTATAGAAATCGGCTTCTCAAAAGAACGTACAGACCTATTTTCACCGAAAGGTCAAACGCGACCAAACGCAAGGTATCAAATAAATAATCTGGTGAATGATATTTTTATCAGGATTGCGCTTGTGTGTCATGAAAATAAGTTCCGCCTGTGAGAAAAGAAAAAAATTAGTTATTCAAACCGCATATAGTAATGTTCCTGTTCTCTTTTAAGGAAAACCCTTTTTTATATTCTTTAATATTGTACCTGTATTGAAAACTCTCACATATATTACTGAGATGGGGTTTATTTTTAGTAAGATTCACCTGTTTTTCATTAGTATGCGCGATATAAGATTGTCTACGTAGTAAGACATATGATCTGATAAGCGAATATCGGGCGCATATCTCTTATAATTCTCAGAAGTTTTTATAGAGCGCCATATCATTTTTAGGTCACTGTCTCATCTGTCAACTGAGTTCTTAATTGACACTGTCATAAAACGCTATCGTATCGTTATAACAAGACCACTCAAATCTTATCGGATATAACGGAGCATGCAACGTTCGAAAAATCTCTTCCCACACCGATATCAAAAATGCTAGCATTAACAACCATCTGCTAAAGTCCCAAATTATATTTCTTAGCAGTTTCCTGTAATTTAATTGTAAACATGAAAAAGAAGGGCCTTCCTAACTTTAAAACCGCGGAGAGTCCATTTCGTTCCCCCAGGCTACTCTTGACCCATTCTGTTTCGCTTGCCTTTTTTCAAGAGCACTGACAATTTGATGGCTTTCGCGGTTTGACTTGTCATCAGCAGGCGGTCTTACTTTGCAGTGTTTTAAAACAAATTAATAATTTTAGCTTATTCACATCATTGTAACAACTTCTACAAGAATACAAGAAACATATTAAACAAGCAAAGAGCCAGAGTTTGAATTAACAGTTACGCATTTGCCTCAAGCAAAAACGCTTATTTCAACCTATTTGTTTTAAAAATCGCAGTTCGTCACAGACTCGAAACGAAATCTTATCGTTCAACAGTTAAACACACATTCATAATTACTGTAAATCAGTAAACAATATCAGGAATGTGTCACTAGCAAGTTCTGGGCATTTTGTGAGAAATATTTGAATGCTAGTAGACTGAATACATTTCTTTTTGCTTTGGTAAATACCGAGCTGTTTTATGTGACAACCAGGTTACTTTGGTCGTAGGTCAGACGGCAGTATTAAACCATGATTGTCTTTGGTAATAAAGAAGGTAGTGTTGGAGAGCACAGTCCGCATCTGGTGTGGTTAATAGTTGAATTCTTGTCAAGTAATAGTAAATGAAATAATGATGTGTAAGCAAAATCTCTTAATCAAACAGTTTCTTGCTTATACGCCAAACCTCAAAAAATGGTATCAAAGCACAAAAATTCAGAACCAACATGTGAAACAGAGAAGAACTGTCTCACTACTTCTTCTTTAAGGATTTTCGTGCTCATATTGTTAGAGTGGAACAATTATTTTGACCTCGGCAAAAAGAAATGGCTATCGAATGGCGATTGTAAAACCACAGAAATTGAGTATGTTTGCATTGCACCTAACTCAAACCGTAAGAGGTTTAAATAAAATTTTGGTTTTGTGCCGAATTTTAGAACAGATTTGAAGATGTGGTCGCTATGGCATCTGTTAAATAAAGGTAAGAAAGCAAAAAACACCTCATGGTTAGCGGCATTGTCATAATTAATCTTGAAAGGCTATATTAAACATGCAAACAAACACTTATGAGTACCTCTTGTGTTCTGTAAAGAGATATTGAACTAAAACGCAACATTTGTCAGTTTTTTTAAGTCAAGAGCATGGTGATCTCTGAGTCGAAACAAACATCAGTTGAACTAGGGGATTTGCGATAAAGAACAAAAACGTTTTGTTACACAGTTTGAAAATTAGATGAAAACCAAAGTTTGGAAGTTAATTTTAGGATTCGCATTGTGAATCAATCCTTCAAAAGCTTTCACTGATTATATAGTAAAAAACGAAACAAAATGAAACTATATATAAGATCTTGTTGAGTAATATAATTTAGAAATTGAAGTTTCCGAGACTAATGATTTAGACTAGCTCCATGTTTAAAACGGTAGTTTAGCGGACTAAAACTGTCTTGTTGTATCATAAATAGATTCTGAATAACGTTGAAGATTTGAATTTTACGGTTATTTTATATCTCCTTAGTTGAAAAGGCTGTCACAGACAGTTAACCTGTTGCTGTATTTTCTGATATTTAAAGCTTTTTAAAAATAAGACACGAAGATCAGTGATATTGAATATATATATACCTGCTGTAGACGAACAAGTTCCAAACTTGCTGCTGGTGATGGCACTTTATAACTTGGAGTTCTCATAATAACGTTGGTGAGCATTGCACAGTGTGTACTGTGACTCGTTCTTTTGCTTTTGGGATTGCCTGATTCAAGCCTAAATGGAACGCGAGCCATTATACTATATCCGGCCCTCACAAGATATATTGTACCACTGATTAACGGGGCAGTGACTTCTCTAGGTACCCGGATTTCGAAACCTGAACGACCGAACATGTAAACCAGCGTATATTGTTTCTCAAAACAGTTAAAAATATTTAAGTGAGCTGAACAATGGATTTAACAGGCAAACAGCCGTCTCAGAAAGCTTGTAGAACAATGCCTTGCATTTCAAAACTCTGTTGAAATCAATAGTCAATAATATATCATCGCAGTTATACAAAGACTTTTTGAAAAACTTACTTATCGGTGCACAAATGTGGAATAAAATCATTTTCAGGTTTTCGAGTGATCCGTAATATCTTCCTCTTATTTTAAGTGTTTAAATTCTGAATATAAAACGCTGACAAACCGGGGAAAGTATATTGATCACTACTTGTTGCCAACTGAGAACCAATTCGTCTGGAAAGATCACAATATGGAACATTTGCAAAGATCTCTTGCAAAGATGTTTTTTTCATTCCAGTTCACATTATCCCAATGAAAAACCGCATTTGCATGACATTTCTCCTGTTCAACCGACAGTGTTGTCTATTGACTCTAGAAGGTTTCTTATGTTCGTTTCAGTGCTGTAAAGCGTCTAACGATTATAACCAATTTTCAGTAATGTGTTTGTTTATAATGTTAGGATAGCGGTATAGTATATTCTTCTCTTTCTTCGAAAATCTTTCTGTTACCAATATAAAAGCTGTATTGGCTTCTGTTATTTTGAAATACCAAATCTTAAGAGCGACAGTTACTTTGTTTCATTTAAGAGTTTTGTTTTTGAATAATTTTTCTTCTGTGAATCATTGTTGATATTGAATAATATTTTCTCAGCGCTGCGTCATGTTCACTTCAGCCGGATGATCAGTCTTGTACTGAGTTGGCGAAGAACAGCAAAAATTTGTCTTTGATTTGCCTAGCTCAGTGTTAAATTAGCGGTTGTTTAAGGTGGTACGGTTACAAACAGACTTATAGATATAAAACTATGACAATTCAAGGTGATTTGATTTGTTACTGTGATTCCATTATTTCTATAGCTCATCCTCCCTCCAGGTAAACCTCAGTTTTCTTTTGGAAACACGCAGTAACCCTTTTGTTTTGAATAATCATGTTATTTTAAATGATAAATTTAGCTTTTTGAGAAAATTTCTCGCTCTTTCTCAATTAGCCGAGATGCAGTGACCACCTGAACAAAATACAACAGCAAGAGTGGTAATGGCCAGTAGAAATATTGTACATCGTCTCCACGTCTCTTATTCACGTTGTAAGATCAGTTTTTTCAAGTCTTTTTAGACAAAAAATTTAGTACAACAGCAATATTAAACTCTTGCTGTCATCAATAACAAAAGGAGATAGTATCGATTCTTTATGCAAAGAAATATGCAATAAAAGCAAAATCGGTTTACAAATAAAATGCTCAAGGATTGTTCAAAATTAGTTTAAATTAAAAAACAACAACATTGATTCACATTGCTAGCTGTTCAGTTTTATAAGCATACTTCCTTGAAAACATTTGTAAAAACTCTATCACCAATTGATTACTGCAGCAAACCAATAATTAGTTAATTACTTTGAAAAATGTACAGTACAACTATATGGAAAAGAAAAGTTCAAAACTGAGGGCTTTGCTTATTCAAATGCACCGCAGCCAGCTGAGGAAGGATTGCATGTACCTCTTCATCTGATTGAGCCCGCATTACGTGTTGTGAACATTCTCCAGTTTAATAAATAAAACTTTTTCTGAGAGAAAAAAGGTTGACTTTTTAACGAGGGCAAAAATTACAACACATGCAGTGTTTCAGTCGAGAATTCCAAGAGACACTGCAAAAGAGAAACAGAAAGTGTTTGCCATCCAATAAACAAATAAACAGCATTTGCCCTAGCTTGAAAATTTATGAAATGCTTGCTTCTAAATTGTACCAAGCCGACAAAAATACCTCATATCGTAAAAACTTTCCAATTTCGTTCAGACTTAAACAAAACGTTTAGTATAAAAAACAAACAACGAAACAATTGTTTCAGAGCAAAGCATTTTTACTGGCTCTGAAGCTGCAAACAAAGTCAGTTTAACAGTGGTATCATAAAAACGATTGTTTCTTCAAGTCCACATGTAAGAACTTAGTATAACCTTTTAGCGACAAGAGCTAAATTCAAGGTTTTGACTCGTTAAACACTATGCATAAGATTAGGAGTCTTTAAAGTACAATTTTGCATAAAGAGTACCACTTGTTTGATTTCTTGTATTCATAATTATGATCTAGTAGTGCTTTCTGTTATTCCATCATTTCCTAGAATGAACTCAAAGTTTTTCAGAAATATAGAAGACTTTAACAGTAAGTAAGTTCATCCAGAGATATAAATTTATAAAACACTAATAGGGAAAACTTTATGTTTCGTTACCAGTTGAACACTTCATACAGTAACGCTCGCTAATGAGGATGCACCTAAATTGTTTCAGCAATAATCCCAAAAACTGTTTTTTTATCGTAACTGATGGAATACTTAGTATTTTCGTTTTATAGCTACTCATAACAGGCATAGCTTTTTTGTTTGACTAAGTATGTAAATGGATCGATGTATCAATCCTAGAGGAACAAGAGAACTGGACTGAGTCATGATCATTCGGTACATTTACGATAAATAAACATTTGTTGTAAACGTCATTGAAGAGCGATATTAAAAAAACTGTATAAAGATGTTTGCACAACGTAAAGAACTAAAAGGAAATTGATTCTGTGACTTATCAGGCAATCATCTTTTCGTTTCGTTTTTCATCTAAATTCAAGTTACCGTTCACCGAATTTGCGTAGTGAAAATAACATATAGCAACAAAAAATAGACTGCACATGTTTTGATAAGTAACTTTAGCCTGCGAGTGTACAATTCTGATTTCAAACAAGCTACAGTAAAATAAAAGTATGAAAAAGCAACTTCTCAAAATTGATTTTATCTTTAAAATGAACTAAACTAACTTGATTGTTATCATCTATCATTGTAATAAAACGAAAAGTTGATAAAACTTCGCATTAGCTCCCTAGTAGTTCAAGGAGCTCAGTTTCCATGAGATTATAATGACTGAAGCATGCATATCTATATAGTGTAATAAAAGAGTATAGTAAGTTTATTTTATCAGGTGCAACAGAAAGAAACATTTGGTATGTATATAAAAAGGCAATGCCATTTTTTGAGATAGCTCAGAACATATTCCTATTTCCCACAACATAGCCTCAAGCTAGACAGGTATCAATGTTTCTCGATAACCTCTTAAGCTAAATAATATGTTGCAGTAATTTGAAATCAATCTTTTCAATCAACATTTACTTAGTTTGAGGGTGGAATTACTTTTAACTATATAAAAATATAACCCTTTAAAATAAGAATATGAGCGCTTTTTTTCTTCTTTAAAACTGATCTCTAATTAGCTATAGGACTAATGTTGCAACTGAATTTATATAATCTTAAGGCAACACTGCATTAATTCTTTTAACAACAACATAACTGGGAAATGAAATATCATAATTAAGAGCGTTACGAAATTGTTTGAGATTAAAAGATTTCGGCATTTCTAAACCTATTATTTTGTTGTCGTTTTCAGCATGAATCGATTGTAAGAATACGTTAAGACCAAGACATTGTTTGATTTGTTTACGGTAATATTAGTAAGTCAACAATTTGGCCATAAAAAGAATATTTAATCTATGATTATTTCCCATCACTCAAACCGCCTAAGTTTAATAAGTTTAATCCCAATTACTGCATGTAGGTGGTATTGTTTTATAAGGCACAAGGATATTTAAAAACTGTTGCAAATTGGATTTCACGGACAACCCTCCAAATCTTGCATTAACGATGTAGTGGAAATCTAGTCCAGCCCCAGATTTTAGAAAAAGTAGTTTGAGGTCTTGAGAATTTAGTTTTTGTATGCATAGTGGAACCTTAAGAAAGACCGAGAACAACAACTCAAGGATAATCAGCAAACTTAGATTTCTCAATGATGGTATTTTAGCAACACATCCTCTACTCATTTCGGGTGTTTACTAATGAACTGAGAATTATAATGAGGTAACTGCCCGCAACAACAAGATTTAGAAACAATATCCCAAAACAAACTGGCTTTACGAATCGGCTTTCGATTCAGGTGGCTTCGCTGATTTGGTTAAGTCATAAGTTTCATCAATTTACAATTGAAAACAAATGTTCACCCTCAGAGAATGCATATCTGTTGGAAGAAAAATCTTGTAAATAAACGCATGCGCAAGATAGATCACTAAACGATTTGCATAATTTCGTTTCTTGAAAATAGCAGCGAAAAGATTCCATTCAACTGAGGCAATAAACTCAAAGACAGTAATGAAAAGCTAATATGAGTAATTTTATTTCTACGTTTTAATTGTTTTACGAAGTCTAGTCAACATAATCCAGATTTAGTTAATCCGATTACATAGTTCTAAAGAACCGGCTCGCGCTGGCAAAAAACCTCACCCAAAACAAGAAGATTCCGAACTGAATACATCACTAATTAGATGAAGCTACAGACTGAGATAACGATGAAGCTCTCACGTGCACTATTTTTTAGGCTTACTGCAAAATTCTCATGAATTTCGCACGAGTTTAAAAATAAAGAAAAAAAAGTTCAATGAAATATAACTGAATTATACAAAAATAAAGCGTACGTAATATCAGATCTAATTATTATACTAGCTGTACATTATATCTAAAAACAATATTAAGCATGGTAAACCGCAAATAAGAAACCAATTACACGACATCTAACAAAATTCCTGGGCAAGAGAAACAACCCAACCAGTATGATTTAGTACTGAGCTCTGTGGTCTTGTCAATGTGGATTTTGAAACCTTATTATAGAGTCAATGTTGCTCGTGTTCAGTTATTTTAAGTAAAACACCAAAAAATGTAGTTTAAGATTAAAAACTAGGAGATTCAACACAGCTTCCAGATATTTGTTTGAGCCAAATTCTCACCGTTAAATACTTAAAAAAATCCCTTTTCACACAACACAAAACTTGTTGGTTTCAGCGTTTTAGACACGAACTGACACAATTATATTAAACTGGTTTTTTATTGTGTGATGCTTTTCTATCGTTCGAATCAAGATCTAAAGTAATAGACATTAATTACCTGTTACTGTGCTCATGAAAATCAAATTTTTCGCCGAGATCAGAGCCGTTTCTGCGATTAGTAATATGGCTATTGGTCATACAGTAGAAGATATCAGAGGTAAACAAAGTTATTTATTATCATCATCATTATTATTATCACTGTTATTATTTTTTTAATAGTATTATTTATTTTTTAAAAGTCTTTCATACCCACCAAAACAAAAGTTTAAATAATTTATTCAGTTGTATAGAACATAAAACATAGAACTTTAAAGAGAAAAATTCATTATACAAAACAAGACCACATCCCTTCATCTAGGTTTACTGGGAAGTGACTGCAGATAATTAAATGGGATTTTGTATTTATCTTAATAATTTATTTTGAAACTTGCAAATGCTTCAGTCTAAGTCTCTTGATGCTCTTCTGGAGAGAAAAAAAAGCAATAGGCTATGGCCTCAATAAGAATCTCCTTTTACTACAGATTTGTATATACATAATATCAGAGTAACAAAAACAGTGACTGAACAGTTAAGACCTCGTTTGATTATAGCCTACCTTTCATGTTCCCATAGCGCGTTCAAATGGAGTAAAACTTAAGTTGTCCCTGTAAAAAAAGGGGTTACTGCTTGTCTGAACTAATCCCTAGAGCCGGGGTAAGCAAACGTGTCTTGCAATTCTCTATGAAACCCGTCAAATTTGTTCGACAAAGACGAACTTGACTCGACGAGAAAGATTTTAAAACCAACCTTGCTTTCGAAGGTAGAGTGACACTTCTATGCCTGAAAATGTTATTCCATGTAAACCCTTTGGTTCGCCTGCCCGTGTTGACTGGGCCACTAGGCAAAAGTTTAGACACGCATGCAGAGCATTAGGTAGTAGTAATTTCAGTTTGGGCTCGGTTAAACGGGGAAAGTTTTCTGCCATATAAACGTTTGCTAAAGCTGATGACCGTCGCCCAAACTTTTTTTCTTTTTTCTGAACATATAAAAAGTTATAAACTTAAGTCGCGAACTTCAACAATAAGCTCGTGTTTTTGTGGATTTCATTTCCTAATTTCCGTTTTGTAAAATTTATTTTGGAGTTGTCACAGCGAAAAAAACTTTATTTTTCATGTTTTTGACGTGAAGGAAAGAAACAGCCGCGAAAGTAATTTCAAGAAAAAGCAACGGTTCAAACACTCGTTACAAACAATATCGAGCCTTAGAAAACTATATGTCTGGTGATTAGATAAAATAATGTCCCAGTATCACTTGGCAGTAAATACGAAAAAGCAATAACGTTGGATAACACATTAAATAAATAAATTGCTGACGAAGTGATAAATATTTTCTACATTTGTGGATAAAATGTGGCGCAAGTATGTACTCGCTGATCTGAATAACCTTTTAAAATAAATAAAAGACCGCTTATGAACACATGCCACTTTAAAACACAAATCCTACTTGGCTTTTAAAACAAAAAAGTAATATAAATGACACCCGTCTAATACTGCTGTCTGTATTTAAAATACTTTCTAAAATTAAGAAACATCTTAAACTACAAACCTAACAGGCTGGTTTGAAAAAGTCAGGTCAGAGTTAATCCTGTGTGGTTAAAACATTGAGTGGATCACGTAAATGCAGTTCTTGGTACACTTTCATTTACAGTTACACAAGTACACTCCGTGAGTTAATCAGGTACATTGTGTGGTGATGATTACACAGGTAAATTGTGTGGAAGGTAGTCTCTGGAGGTACAGTTACTAAGATACACTCGCTGAAGTCTATCAGAAAAATGTATGGGTACAGTTATACAGGTACACTTTGCGGGTACAGTTATACAGGTACACTGTGGGTACAGTTATACAGGTACACTGTGGGTACAGTTATACAGGAACACTGTGGGTGCAGTTACACAGGTACACTGTGGGTACAGTTATACAGGTACACTGTGGGTACAGTTATTCAGGTACACTGTGGGTACAGTTATACAGGAATACTGTGGGTGCAGTTATACAGGTACACTGTGGGTACACCTATACAGGTACACTCTGTGGGTACAGTTATAAAGGTACACTGTGGGTACAGTTATACAGGTACACTGTGGGTACAGTTATACAGGTACACTGTGGGTACAGTTATTCAGGTACACTGTGGGTACAGTTATAC
>JAOCPT020795840.1:0-24649 GCA_026546935.2 Palythoa grandiflora
GGGCTTAGGTTGCAATTGGAGCGACGAGCTTAAATGGGGAGCCCGTACTGCTCGCTCTTCCATAGGTGTGAAACTATTGTTTTCATCTTTTGTCTAACAGAATATCTTTATATGTATTTAAGTATGAAATTAACCGTTACACATTAACTCGTAGTTTTGCAAAAATTACAAGTCTAAAATTTCTCTTATGCCCATGCTTGGGAAACTTTGGATCGAACACGCGAACTTTTCACGCAGAGTTTGCAAAACAAAAATTTTTCTAAGTCTGAAATGATTTTAATGCGCATCCTTGGACAGTTTGGGATTGAACTAAAAGAAAGGTTTGCAATTCAACATTTTTAGCTGCCGAGTATAAATTTATCTTGTTAAGTTTTCAGTCTGGATTTTAGATGTTGAAGTGATGGCCGCGTCAGTGATTGTGCTAAAGAGAATACTTCAACGTTATTCCTTTAAGGCAGATTAAAATTCATTGAAGCTTGTTTACTATTAACTGAATTGATTGCACCCAAAAGCCAAGTATAAACTCAAAGTTTCCCTCGCCAGGGTGTAAATTATAAAATCATACCAAACCGATCGAAACTATAGGCGAATCTTTGCTCACACCAGTTTGCGTCACTGGCATAAAGTACCGTTCTTTCTAATTCAGATACAAAATGAAAAATTCCGAATATTGATAAAATTCAAAATATAAACTTCGTAAAATATGAGATCGATGTGTTAAAAACTAGTACTGTTACTATGATACGTTTAAAAAAATGGAAATTTTGACAGAGAATATATGTAATCTCATTATAGTCTTGCCACAATAATTTTGCGTTTTTGAGGCTGCGGTAATCCTCTTTAAAACTGCACTTGCTTTACTTAACCGTTTTTTCAAAATTTGTTTATATTCTGCTTAATTAGAGAAGAAAAACTAAATTATAAGGAATTATGTATTTATTTAAATGAACGCCCTACTCGATTAAGTGTTCCCTCTTAAAGTCTTACGAGATACGCCGTGAAATTAGGGCATAATAGGCTTTCAAGGAGAGTTGTGTTAATACTAGATTCCTTGAAAATTTTACTCGTAAACAAGACGGACGATTACAATCAGGTGTAGCTTATTAAATAAGGTCCCGTGGCACCTCCAAATATGGCATGTATAAGTGTTCGCCGCAAGCGGATCACGACCAAAAATATCTCATGAAGGCATAAGATCGAAAAACATGATAAATATTAAAATTATTTTACTTAGGTTAACACAGGAAGAAAGTCCAGTGATAACAGTGATATAAAGATAGCACAGATAACATGCATTTTCCTTTTTATTATTGCGCTAAAATTAGATTGTTTATTTTTAAAGCAAGAATAAGTACTAAGAAATCAACTGCCAAACCAAATAACGAAATCTGGTTTTGAGAGAGCTTTATATTCGCTACTTAGTTTCAATTAAAACACTTAGACTCTTCGTTTTAATGATATCTGTATCATCTACAGTGAATGAGCCTCCCCACGCACAGATAACGTTGATACAAAGAAAGCTTGAAGTTGTATGGTCAACGTTTTTTAAAGAAACTAAAAATATAACAGTCAGGATGAAATTAGTCGAGATTTGCTTCAAGCCGTATTAAAAAAGATAAGTTTTGACATTTCATTTACAATGATACTCAGCGAAGCGTCCCATTGCCGAAAAGAAAATATTTTAAAATGCGTGGTACTTTTGTTTGCTTAACGTATTGCGCTCCTCGGTTGAGGAATTTAAAATAATTCCAAACCAGCCTCAATCTAATTTATAAAGAGATAAAGATCTTAAAGATACCGATGATCGTCGCACTGTGCATATTCCATATTTGTGGCCATTCACGAATTTTAATTCCTGTTTGCATGTAATGATGTGTAATTGAATGTTTAGTGGTATGTTAATAATAGGACAAATAAAGAAAGCCCTTATAACAACTCTCCACACTCGCGAAGGACTCTCTAATCATCAGACGTGGCGCGGGCATTTTGCTTGACTAATAAATTATTACATGAAATTTTTGCAACGCTTCAATGTCACGAATTTTGAATTTAAGAAAATAGGGGAATCAAGGTGACGCGAAAGAAATGTGTCGCGAACTCATGTCATGAACCGAAAGTTAAGTGACATTAAATGATCCAGAAATAATACTATAGTTTTATTCCATATATACAAAATCATCGTTGTTTTGCTGTATTGTGGCGATGTCTTAGCAACTCTTGGTCCTCCTCTTGCACTCCAGATAGGTGTTCTGCGAGCTGTTACTGCTTTTATTTTAGACATTCGTCGTTCCATTTCTGTTTCTGTCAGGAAACTGTCAGCAATCTCGTTTTGTCATCACTTCAATGAGATTAAGAAACAAAGTAATTAAAATGCGAAAAAATGCCAATGTTTTTGTAAAAACTTGAAAAAAGTTTCGCAGAACCTCGAAAATGACCGAGTGTCGCAAAAGACTAAGTGGTACTTAGCAACAGTCCCAGGAAATCCGATGGAAGGCTTTGAAAAATTTATAAAGTGTCTGGTTTCACAAGTTATTTTATTGCCTTCTCTGCCTTCCCTTTAGCTAAAACATAGCAGAGTCGACTGGCTGGGGAACCACATGTTTTTCTTTGTTATATGTTTTTGTTCTCCTTTTCCTATTGAAATATGACGTTGACCCTTCACAGACAACAAAAGGCTTCAGTTGAGATGTAATGAGCAAACGAGCAATAGACTAAAATACATCACACCTAGAACAAACGAGATCGTAACCGTGACACTGCATATATACAACATGAAATAAAGAAACATTGAAATCTTTATTGTAGTTTGCCAAGTTTTCTAACCAGTCCAACCTAACAACTCAGGCTAAAGCGAACCCATGATACTGACTTTGTAAGTCCATATTTATTACGTTGAAAAAAACAGTGAAAGAACTTCACTTCAAGGTATAATAAACCAGTTTTGAATTCTCAGTTGCCGCTGACCACAATGATAACAGATTCAATTTGTACAGTCTTAGCCTCGTTTTGGTTTTAATTATTCAAAAATACTAGAGAGAGCAATCGAGAAGTCATACCTCCAACAACAAACACAGTAATTGTAAATAAATACTGCAAAACTACGTTGGCATTTAGGAATAAGGCTGTTCAAATGAATCCGTTGTCATAGGAAGTCAGCGGTAACTTTAAAAGGTTTTGAAATTGAGAAATAAGATGAAAATTGAAGACTGGGCCTGACCATAAGTCTCATTTCGCACAAAGTCGCCTTAAGGGTATAAAGTTGTTTTAGTTGCACAAAATTCCCTTAAGTTGCAGAGAGTCGTTTAAAGTCGTATAAGACATGACAGTGTTTTAGGCTTGTGTATCCTTGCTCTAACTAGTCTAAGTATCTTCAAGTTGTACAAAAACGTACGTGGCCTGTTTTTAGTTCAGTCGTAGAAAGTTGCTTAAAGCTATCTCTACTTTGGCTTTGATAAACGTTTTGATCTCCCAAAATTACGTTTTTCCCGCCGTATACTACGAAACGCTTGGGGAACTAATGAATGGATCAGTTCCAATGCTAACTTATCAAGTAATAGATAACCTAGTTTCAGATACAAATATGTTTCATAATAAGATAGATTAGTTGATGGTAATTGCATAAAGGAAGATCTTGGATCAAGATAGATGAGAGGATAATGAGTCAGTAGAACATATTTTATGGCAGTGTAAAATCTACAAGAGATAAGATAAAGATTATCAGAGTTTAAATGTTATTTAAACTATTTTAAAATTGGGCTACTTAGAATATCCTAGATGTTTATCATGATGGTTTTATAATACAACTTAGAACTAAACACGATGGGTTATTCGAAATTAACTTGGGATAAATGAAGAAAGAGGCAAATTAGGTTTGGGGTGTTGCTGTTGAGGTTTAAAATCTTGTTGCTATTTGAAACACTGAACTGCCTAAAATTAAGAAAGAGAATAAAACACTATGTATAATTCTGTACTTCCGTTCTGCACGCAATGATATTTTGACAACTTCAACTATAGGACATATCGGACATTTTTTACTTTGCCTTCATTTTTCAATACACTGAGCGACAAACGCTTCCGTTCGAGAGCAATAATTTAATGTTTCCATATTTGTCCTTTGAAAGACAACTTTTGTCTATGTTTGCTTTTGTGAGTAGATTTTGGATCTCAAATAATTTTAACTGCCGTATTTAGAATCTGTTTAAGAAGTAAGAACACGAATTTTGTATATAAAGCATGCAGTATAAAAGCCTTAAGGGTTATTAAAACGCAGTTCGGACAGTTTAAGGTTAAAAGCAACCCTGCATTTTGTTTTTCTTGGGCTCAATCATCTAATCGACTGGAAGAATTTAAAGAATGAAGAAGAAAATCCGAAATAACGTAGGATTTAGTTATAAACTTAAATTTGTTTTAGTTCAGATTTCGGCTGGCCATTATCAGCCATCTTCAGGTAGACGCTTTTTTTATAAGAACAACTTTATAAGAACAACGAGGCTCAAATTTGCCAAAATTTAAGAACAGTTTAATAACAAGCTCAGGCTGAGGCTTGATAACTAGGAAAGTTTTTGTGGTAGAAAATTGACTAAAACATAGCGATAAAACAAAAAGATTCACTGTAATGACTGCTCCATTTATTTATTTTATTTTTTTATTTATTTATTTATTCTGGAACATATTATTATCACTATAAATTGTCAAATGTTTAGAAGAGTTTGATGTAAGTGTTGGCAAGGCAATATGTTGATCTAAAAGCACATCGCATGTTATTTAGATGTATTGCTATAATGAAAGACTCGTTGTAAACTAAGTGTAAAAACATTTTAAAATCACTTGGGCACTTAGAAGAGCAATACATAGATAACCAAATTTAATTTTAAGTGTGTTTCAATAAGAAAGTCTTTACTTAGAAGTCAGCTTGAATTGCTAACTCCCTTTCAAGTGGTCCTAAAGATATTTTTAAGTATGTTGATTAAATACCCTTCGTTTTTTGTATCTAATTGAAAAAAAAATTCTAAAAGAATTTTCATATAAGTATAAAGAATTCAACTTAGTGTTAAGGGTAATTTACTAATTGGCTTTTGACTATATAATACTCTTTTCATTCATGTTTAAGTTGCGTCTAACGGTCTATCGTTACGAAACTGTGGGCGTTTAAGAAAAGCAATTAAGGTTAATATCGTATACCTTCAACCGTTCAGGGGTGTTTTGCGTCAAAACGATAGAGTGCGTCTGTTTTAAACCGTACATACCTAAACCTGTATATGAAACTAAAGCTTTATAGTTGGCTTTTGAACTATACTAAACATTTTGAATCAAAATGAATTTTTAGATGTTTTACGTTCGTTTTATAAGCGAACGACAAAGTAGCTTTTCGAAAGTTACAAGTCCTAGTAATTTGTTGATATTTATTAAATGATTTAAGTAATTTTCCAGTTTCCAGACCAAAAATTGCTAAAAAATTGTGTCTGCGTTAATGCAAATTTTCGAATTAGGGTTTAAAAAAAGTTCTGAGACCGTGCAAAAATTGCCCTTAAAAGGCTTCTCGAGAAAATATCGCAGACACGTTTTGTTCTTCATTTATTGAAGAAGCTATACTGTGCAAATTTTAGGTGAAACGAACAAAATTCCCTTATAGTTGGAACTCTCGAAAGGCGACTTTGTCGCTCGTTTTTAGAGAACGTAAAAAAGTCTAAAAATACATTTCAATTTAATCTTTTTAGTATAGTTCGAAAACCGGCCTTACAAACTTTAATTTGATGTAGGGGTTTAGGTACCTACGGTTTAAAACAGAAGCACTGTGTCGTTTTGACGTAAAACACCCCTGAAGGTATACGGTAATCTTATAAAAAATTAGATTAAAATTAATTGCTCAACGTTTCGGCAACATCATGACGCCATTATCAAGAGTCTGTAAAAAATAAGAACAGCGTCATGTTAAAAGTTGGCAATACTGAGGGTTAAAATACAAGATGACAATAGAATGCCTAATCTATATAAATATCTTTACTTAGTACAATCAGAAATAGAATTAAATTAAATATCTCAAGTAGGCTTAACTGAAAATATGATAAAGTTTTTACAAAATACGTTCAATCTTATTAAATTGCGGAAATATTTTTTCAACTTTTATTTTTAAATTGAAAATACCATATTCAAAATAGTCTTGGTCCTACCTATATTTTCGAATAATTATTCGGTGTTTTGAAAGAATATAAACAAATTCACAATTGCAAAATGTACAGATTATTGCAGGTTTTTTTTAAATTCACAAAAACAAATTCTTGTAAAATTTTGCAAAAATTAAAATAATTTGGTGCTTTTCTTTCAATTTACAAATTTTAAATGCTGTATCTTGTTTCAAAAATAAAACATCAGAGCTTTGCATTTGTTTTGAAGTCAAGGTCGTAGTCAAATAGTTCTCAGATGGGAAAGTGATTTCACTGCAAGCGTATTTTCAACTTCAAAATTTTAAAAAGCATTTCGACATAAATACGTATACCTGACTGTAACTGAAAGTCTTGATGACGTCGCCTTAAAAATGTTCTGTCATGCAAAATATTTCAAATGAATAACATTCCTGAATAATGATTCATTCTCCGCGTGGAATATTAAAAGGAAATATATGTCAACATGATAAAGAGACTGAAATTGAATTTATTTTTCATCTCTGATATCAATATTATGCTCAACCTTGACCGAAAATTTCCTATAGCCTGATATCGATTACTGTTAATAAAAAACACACACACACAGCGGGCACACAGAATCCCTTCTATTGACTATTGAATTTAAATTACACTTTTCTTTAGAGATTTATATCTATAGCTATATGAGAAGAATTGTGGCGCAATTAAAAAATAAGAGCAGAAGCCAGAACAGCCCACACACGCGAGGTCTCAACTTCAGTTTAGTTTCAACTCGGAACTCAATTTCTCGGGTTGCAGTCCAACATCAACAACACTTAACCGGAATCACACAAACAAATATTTAAACTGAAAATAACAACATGCGATTTTAGCCCCTGGCAGTTTTTCGGAAAGAGAAACATCGCCGTAAGCCGGCAGTCATTTGGTTTCATTTGTTTTCTTCGTTTAAAACTTGGAATTGCTGACACTATTTTGAATAGTATTTTTTCTTTTTTGAAAATAAAAAATATATAAAGGTGTGTTACTCTGGTGGTTAAAAATATTTTTGTATAGAATTATTTGACAATAAAACGTTTCCCGACGTTTCGGCGACCGAAATGAACGAAACATCGGGAAACGTTTTACTGTAAATAATTCTAAACAAAAATATTTTAACCATCAGAGTAACACACACACAAACATATATATTTAATTTCAAATGTATCCACCTTGTGACAAACCCAGTTTTAATGGTATTTTTTTCTTGTTCAACACTATTTTCCCGAGCCGTTTTCTGCTCTTTTTATCCGGCCATTAGCGAAAAATGCAGAACGGATTTTAACTCTTTAAACTTTATGTAGTGTGAGAAATTATGTTTTTAAAAGCCAAGGTGTTTTATATACATGTTGTTATTTTACAGCAAAAAGATGAAGTTATTTCGAGCATCAGAGGCATTATTTAGGAAAAGAAATTTATCAGTTTTAAAATCTTATCTTATTAATTTTTACACAAATTGTCTTATCACAATCACATACCCAGAAAAGAAAAAGTGAACGGAATTGTTACGAATCTTTCATGAACCTTCTCTAGTATACACAGCTTTTCGAAATTTCGAAACCTTTCGAAATTTTAAAACTATTTCAAAGATTTAACTGATGTTTTAAGGCGAGATTAAGTAAAACCCGATGGCGGGCTTTTTCGGCGGGGTCCCGGAAAAGATCGGAAATGATTTCGGATATTAGATCGGCCATTTGAGTTCCACCTGGTAACTGAACTGGTCGGAAATTGCTTCGCCACGACGCTCCAATTTTTCGTCTGGGCTGAACTAGCTGTATAGGAAACCAACATTTGTCGGGTTGAAATGCCTTGTAAAAATTAAACGCGTATAACTATAGCATATAGTTTATAAACTGACAATTAAATTTTGTTGTGCAAATTCAGAAAGATCAGCAGAAATCTGAAAAAAACATATTTCTGCGTAAAATAACACTGTGAGACTAGTTTCTTTATAGTTTTGAAATCTGTTAATTGCTTGTCTAAGCATTACCTCTTATATATCACCAATGACAACACAAGTGTTTATTTTTCTTTTCTAAAAAAATGTTGTTCTTGTTATAAAAACAATATTTGTTTGGTGTTAATTTCGTACATTGTTAATGGACCTACGACGTCATTACGTCACCTACTTTGCAGCAAAAAGATCCAAACTTTGCATTCACTTTTAAAATTTTCTGAAAAGATCTAGAAACAAAGCTATGGTTGAGTGATGTGACGAAACAATAACCTCAGTGCCCACATTGTTGTATCTCGCACTTACTTTACTAACGAAACTTGAGCGTTGGCTAAAAATAATTTGAAAACGAACTCAAATTGCGTCGAAGAGACAATTTAAGACTGGAGTCTCAACAAGCGGTTTCCGGATTCTTTATTTTTAAAACCACACTGAAACGTGTATATCAAAGAATGTAATGAATTTGATTAAAATTGAATGAAAAGTGTGAAAGTATGAATGCTATTAACATTCTAAATGAATAACAGAAATATGTTCTGGTTTTAACTTAAGAAAAATCGTTAATATTACTGCAGCTTAACTTGCCAGCTACTCGTCAACACCACCAAATAAAAACATAATTAGTGTGTCTACGAAATGTCCTAAGGCTGCATGAGTTGATGCACTTCAATTCGCTTTTGACAAGTACATGCCATTGAGGTCAACTCCCCCTCAAAGCAAATACCAATGGATATTGTTTCATCGTCGTTGAACTATTTAAACGAAGGTGAAGTCGCCGTTCAGCATAACAAGTTTATAGCAACGCATTAAGTTGAAGAAAGACGCTCCACACGCGAGTGAGTTGCCACGAGGGAAATCAAAGATTTATTCCGTGAGACAGACAGTGAATTGTGAGAAACCCAAACACATCGGTGTTTATCATTTATATTGGCGTTTGTTTTTGTTCGTAACTGCTAACCTGCTGATTTTGGAACATAAAACCCGCGGTAGTTTATAAGCCGGAGTAAACGGCTATTTGATCTTCTCACCAGCCTCGAAGCCAGGGAACTTAATACCTCGTTATGAAGAACTTTAGAATGAACAGCACTTCAAAACTAACTCCGGGCACGAAAAATCTGCCTGTGTCTAAAAACCGTATGTCTGCGTATCTTAAAACGTTCACCATATCGGTGTTTGGAGATGCAAGGGTCGGAAAAACTGCACTTATCAAATCCTTCCTGGGAAATGAATTTAGCGAAGATTATGAACCAACTATCGAGGAATACTACTCGAAACAGATTGAGTACAAAGATCGCCATTATGAGCTCAACATCATTGACACATCGGGAACAGAAAATTTCCCCGCGATGAGGCGAGTGGACATTCAGAAATCAGATGTTATCGTATTGGTGTATTCATTAGAAAATCCAGAGACATTTGAGCTTCTCAAGAAATTAAGATCAGAAATCCTAGAGGAGAAGGGATATTCAGTTCCGGTTCTTGTCGTCGCAAGCAAATCGGACTTAGATGTCCAGGGACATGCTATAGAATATGTCGACAAATCTGGAATGAAATACAACACAAAAAGAATTGTAGAGAACACGTGGCATTATAAGTGGACAATAACTTCCGCCAAAATGGGTTGGGGAATCGAGAAAATATTCCATAGTGTCATTGACGAAGCGGTTATAACGAGGTCTCAGTCGATGAGAGAAGTCTCGGCGTTTAGAAGACAGTCGTCTTGGCTAAGTAAAAGCAAGAACTCTCTGTCAAACTTTGGTAGCTTTGCTTATATGAGTTTAAAAAGAAAAGCATCACCCAAGTTACACCGTGCTCGGTGCAATTCCCTATCAGATTCATGAGAACAATCCGTTCTCTAGAACTAAAAAGTCAAGACTGAAAACTGAAAGGTCACCCTTGATTGGCCTTTGCAGCGGCCACGCAAAACAAACTGAAAATCTGATTTCGAAATTCAAATGCATTTTTATCATTCACTGCTTCCATTTTGTACATAGTGTCCAAACCAATTATTGCTTTGTGGTTGATTAAAAGTGCTTTATTTTTGTCAAGTCTGTTACGATTCTTTTTGTTTTTCTTAGCACCTACATGTTTTGATAATATTCCGCATTGTATGAATTTTAATTTAGGGAAACTGGTCTGTATAAATTTGTTATAAACAAAAGGTAGTTGCATTGAAATTTATTTTTGTTCGAGTGACGTTGTATGTTAAAATTGCACAGAATCGCATGCAGTGTCTTTTCTCAAAACCTTGCAGAATATGTTATGTCGTTCTTGAGTTCCCTCACAAACTTTAACCTTTGCAGGGACGTGTAATTAAAATAAGACGAAAACCTTTATCAATGTTATGCTCTGTTGTTTATTTTTTGCCTTTGGAATATCTGGACAATGTTTCCTGTGCTTAAGGTTGGTATCGAAACGTCAACTGAGCTCAACCGAGACGAGCGGGTTCTTGTTTGACGTAGTCTTTTTTGTTCTGTTAATTGGACTTAATCACTTCAAGTGAAATGTCGCAATATTCTCTAAGTTCAGGTACACCAGATTTGCATTTTAATATGCGTGGAAACCTTGTTTGCGTATATTTGTTTGCATGTTCCTTTGAGAATATTGACTACACTAAAATCCTTTTAAATAGCATGTACAAAGATAGAAAAGACGTGACCGGTACCAGGTACCATCCAGCTAGCTTGATTTTAAAAGTATTAAAATCATCTTTCAAAAGACACATATCAATCGCTTATCAAATTGAAATTTGAAGGAATACAGTTGTATAAAATAGCGTGGGATGTAGTGGCCGGTTCAGTTCAAAACCACAGGTAACCCAAGCTCATAGTGCGTATATATAGAACTTAAAGATTTTTCTTCGATGTATATGAAATAAATTTTGAGAATAAACATATATTTGGAGCCGTTTTTATCCGAAAGTTAGTTTTGAATCATTATAGTAGTTGAAGAAAAGGGGGAGAGAGGAGAAGAGAGCGAGAGAGAGAAAACAAGCGGGGGAAAACATTCACCTTTTTACTCTTTCCCGTAACTGGAAGAACTCCTCTGATAAAAATGGCCCCAAATGTCCCCGGAAGAAAGCAAGTGAGCCGGTCACAGGAATGTTTATTTTCAAATTTTGTTTCATATATATACATCGAAATAAATCTTTTTTTAACCGTTTTGGTCTTAAATTAAGAGTAAGACACAATCATGGCCCTGAAAAACTGAAACCAGTAATTCTTTTTGCATAGGAATGGTTAAGTCATACGGAAATAATGTTCATGTTGATTCGTGGAAGCATGACAACGGAAGTTGAAATTATAAATACGTTTGTACATGTACCGGCAGAGATTCGATAAAAAAAGTTTTCTTCAAACCTTGAACCTTGGAAGTATGTTACTACTTGAAGAGGTGTAACTTTCATGCATGAACATGAATACACTGAGTTGCTTCGAAGTTGATTCAGCGGAGATCTTGCAAAATCGTGCATTGAAAACAATTAGAAGATCACGGTGTATAATGCACTCGCATAATGACCGAGGACGTGATAATTTTACGACCCATGATGGCCCCACTTTGTTGCTGTTTTTTTACATCGGTAACATAACTCCCAGTTCGCGGAGCAAAAGGTGAAAGAAATTGAAAATCTGCAACTCTTAAATTTCAAAGAACCGCCTACCACCTTAAAATCGACAGTTCCTTTACAGAGTTTTTTTTAAGTTGGAGTATTTAAACATATAGTTTAAATATTTGAAAATATGGTTTGGATATGCATATTTCTTGTACAAATTTTGTTTGGGTATGTATATTTCTTGTACAAATACGTGTCTTTGTACTTAGGATTTTCAGTGTTTTTAAATTGGTAATTTGGATTTAAAAATATTCAATTTCAACCCGCGGGTAATTTATAATAATTATTATGTGCAATGTTTGGGTGACCAGTTGACAAATGAAAACGTTGGCTGCTTTTTTTTTTACCATTTTGTTGTTATCTGCTAAAAGTCATATCACAAAATCACCAAGCAACATGCACGTAACTTCAACAGAATCGACACCAAAAGTTGTAGTTGTACTATGTCCGCAATGATTGAAAATGGCATCCATTAAAATAAAAGGTTCCGCTTACACAGTTGAAAGACGCGTGTTAAAAACGACACGGTGACATTAGTTTTAAAAAAGCCAAAGTATGCGGGATTATGAATCCTGATCGTGTTAATGCACGAATGGCTATCAATAACTTCAGTTAACCTGTAATAAAACACTTACTGTCGCGCGCAGTTTCTATTTAGCGTCGCATTATGAATTAGTGGTTGTCGCAATTTGTAGAGCTGTCGCTAGACGCTCTTTTTAAGAACAGCTTTATATCTTATAAGAATGAGGCTCAGAGTTTAAGAACAATTTACGAATAAGCCGATAAATTGAAAACGTCTATCAATTTAACCTAGTATTAGTAATACAGTATAAAACATAGATTCACGGCGTTTCTTGTTATGAAGTCGTTGCCCAAAATGAAACAACTCAATGCCGATGAAAATTTGCATACATCGGTTTTTAATAACTAGCTTTGTACACTTAAACGGCCCACAGAACTGAATAAAAAAATTGAGGCTGAAGTCGCCAAATCATTCAGAAAACAATCAGCCTCAGCTTTCAGTTTACTGGTTCTTAATAAAAAAAAGTTAAATCATGTTTTAGCATGTTTGCAGGCTTTCTGATGAACGTCATGCCACAGTGTTATTCATTTATTCAATTAATCAATTATTGCTCCCCGCAGCATTTCGGTCTAGAGGTGAAAAGCTGGGGAGGCAAACCTATAGCACCGTCCTTGTGTGTATATGTATTGCAATTTCGGAGAAAAATAAGAAAAATAAATACTTTTGGATGAATAAATCTCGCGTTCAACGCTAAAAATGTCTTAAAATCCATATAAAATCCGACATAATTTGTATCATACAAATCACATTTTTTAAAATAAGTAAACAACGCAGTGATTGATGACTAACAAAGGTTTGGTTTCTTTTACTGCAAGAACTTTGCCTGTTTTCTTGCTTGTAAATATTGGTGTTTCAGGGACGCAAATTTGTGAGCGCAGGCAAGTATAGCTGTTGTTTTACTTTATCCGCAGATTGCTGGTCTTTGAAAGGGACGGGGATTCTTGTTGCTTCAGATGTGTCTTTTGCGCCAGCGTTGGAGTTTCCGTTTGAAACGAACTGATGAATTGTAGTGTTCACTGGCTTGCTTGGGTACTGAAGCTTCGAGAAAATTGTACTGAATTTGTTACATGTGGCATTAAAGGTATCTGGTGTGATCAATGCAAATTATATCGGGTTTACATCACGACACCTTTAAATCAATAACGCATTAGTGAACATCGAAATTCAATAATTGGACAACATATGAGTACTCATGGCCTTGACAAGGCAAACTTTAATCACCTTTTAATTTTAAAGTTCTTAAAAAATGTAAATCCCAACTCGATTGTCTAGTCTAATCATCTAGTCTTGTCTAGTCAACAGTGACATCAAGCCGACTTTAAATACTCGAAGAGATTCAATACGCGCGAAAGTTTTTACTTGACATGTATTCCATTTTGTTGTGTAAAACAATCACTGTATTTTAGCACCTTTATCTTATATATTTCCAATTCAGTTATTATTTTAGCACTTGACTTTGAGAATGGCGTTGTGTTTGCGCCGAAAGGTTGTCGTTTTTTAAAACTTTTAAAACTTTCTTAATGGATTTTTAGACATTTTGAACTTTAGTGTATAAATATTTTCTAAATCCCTTTTTAAAATACGAATAAATATAGATTTGAAGAAAGAATGCGCACAAGATGGTTTCGGGTATTTTTCAGCGCGTGAGGTTGTCACGAGATTAGGGAGTTGTCACTAAAATTATGAATCTTATCTGGGAGGGAGCCGGAAGGAAACATGATAATTTTAAGACCTTACGACCCTGCAATAGCAAGCAACCGAACATGGTTTCCCGGCCCCACCAAACTGAATATAATTTTAATTTCGCGGCCCGTCTTTACTATTTAGTTTAAAATTCATATAACAACATGTGGAAGAGGGACATTACCAAGCCACTCCATTCTTGGATTCTGCCAATTTTAAACCTTGTTTTTTCCTGCAATGGTTTTGAATTTTTTAAAGGCCTGGTCTACACGAATCCGGATACTTTTGAAACCGCATATTTTCGAATCCGGGATGACCGTCCAAACAAATCCACATACCTGACGAATTCTACAAATTCCATTCACGGCTTCAACTGAAAGATGCGGTTTCGGTGTATGAGTAGATTTACTAGATTCGTGTGGAGAGGAGGACGATTCGTATAGAAAAAAAATGTGTTTTGAAGAAAGAATATCTGGTTTTGTTGTGTAGCCTGTAGGGGACCTAAGACATTTTCAAAACATAATATTAATGTTTTATTAAACTGGTGTCAGAAATAACAACGGTTAAAAAAGTGGCATGAAAAGAAACTTTAAAATCAGTTTCGTAGCCCATTACTGCTTTTTGGAAAATTTTTCATAGCCCCACAAAATATTTAGTCATAGTTTCATGGCATCCCAAATTTCTTTCTGGCCCCTATAATACCACGCTGGAATGCATGACAAATCCCTTATAGTTAATATAGTTATGATTTTGAGTTGATCGTCTAATATCTTTTCAGCAATGTCTGTAAATAAAAAGGTCGTAGAAGACTATCGAATAGTATATTATACTCGATTTAGAAAAAGGGTAAATGCAAAAATCGGTATAAATTGATTAGTTTTACCAACGAAAGATTCATGAATATAATAACTTGAGTTGTGTTTTACACGCGTTTTTGATTTTATAAGAACCAGTAACTTCCGGCTGAGGCTGTTCTAAACTTTTTGACGATTTCAGCCTCAAATTGTTCTTAAATTGTTCTTATTTCCCGATATATATATATATATATATATACAAACAGTGGATTAGTTGCCCGGAACAATAAAAAGGCGCTATGAAACATGTGTTTCTTATTGTTTTGTCCCGATAGTATACGACAAAATCCAGCAAATGTTTTGATGTCAATATAGTGTCCCCGATATACATTTAGCGGGAAATACTACCTGAAATATGCTTGTTGAATTCTTCATAAGAAAATGAAAAGAGCGGTTAAAAATGTGATTATGAACTTACATCAACATCTCAATCTGTGTACAAGGATTAAATAAAATTCTTAAATTTGTCTAATCAAAATTTCAGCCAGGTGATTGTTGGCTTGTTTTTAATCTTTGGGCAAATCTCAGCCTGGGTGGTCGTATAAAGTTTGTTATAAAAAAAAGCGTGAATCAGTTGTTTTTGTATGAAGCCATATCACACTTGAAAGCTAAATGATGACATTTGATAGTGTTCAAGCACAAATATTCCAGATGTTACAGCAAGACCAACATCGAAACATATAACATTGTATTAACTAGCATATAAACTTGACAGACTCCTTCTATAAATAGTCTTTCGTTAATAGAGTTTGAAAGTAGCATTCAGATCGTCCAAGGCGGGGCAGATTTAGTGAGAACTATTACTAGTTGACACAGAAAGCCTGCGGAGCTGGCTGTATGATAAGGCAGAAAATCCGCTATACGGAATACAACTTAACATGCCTAGTGTTTAACTAAAAAACCGTAGGGTTAAATTGGACACTGGGCATTCCACACCTAGGAATCTATATTTATAAGAAATGTTATCTATAGCGAAAAATGTTATAAATATAGAGAAACCGTTATCAACATATACTGTAATGGGAATGCAAATAAAAGATATATCCGAGACCCTACTGATTGCTAGGTGCAAATGTGCCACCAACTACCAAGGCCTTCAGATTCTCTGTTCGAAAAAAAATCGTGCAAAAGGGTAAAAGGCCCGTTCTATAATTTGACTAAATGTTGACCTCTGCATGATCGAGTTCCAATTAAACAATCATACTGTGATGGCGATAGCTTTGTATACGCGCACACTTGGAGGAAACAGTCACTCGTGCCAAAAACTATCCTACATGTTGAATGTTTAGCGCAAATGGGGAAATTTACTTTCACACATAATCACGAGTGAAATTTAGCTAAGCAGATATTTCCAGTGTGGGCCGAACGTTACATTTACACTTTTTCTTGGACGTCCGAACCGTTCTGTACGCAGAGGGAGTGTGATGGGAAGCAACCCCCAACAGTCTAAAGATTAGAGAAAACACCAGACAGCTGTAGATAGCACTATCCGCTTGTATCATTTGAATTGCTTGACAAAAGCACGGAATTGCTACGATTGACCGACTTTAAAAACTATGACGTCTTTGCCTACCGAGATTAAAACGCAGGAAATGTGCTTTCTTACAACGTGAATTTCTATGTTTTCCTGAAACTTCCCAAAGGACCTCCTAGGATGCTTGTCCTTTCGGCGCTCGCTCCATCCGACAAAAGTCCTGTTGACGTTCCGCCTCATATTGTACAGAAACACCGAAGGAGAAGTTTCAGTATGGGCACATGAAGGATAATTTTGGCCGCTGACAAAAGCAATTGGGCGCGGGTGAGAGAAGGCATGCACGAAGCGCGGGGACTGGGTAAAGGGTTTGGGTAGACGTAGTATTAAAGGGGCAAGAACTGAATTTTAATGTAAACACACATGTTCCAACAACATACCGCTGGTCAGCTACAGAGTGCGTGCTGTGTCGATTTTCTCTCTTTACTTTCACAAAATATTTTAGATTCCTAAAATTCAACTTACACATGTACAGCTCTCAGTCATGACGCTTCAAGGATAGTGCGAAATGTTTGAGGAAATTTAAGTAAATTATCTAACATTTGTCGTTCAACTCAGTTCCGAAATTGAATTTATTTTCATAGAAACTGTTTGGTATATTTAAATTTGATCAAATGTTTTATTTTACGACTTAACATATTATTACCATTTACCGCGATGGGACACCTAATTGCTTTATTGATATTATTTCTTTAGCCGCTGCCACATTTTCCTACTTGGTGTGTTTATAAACACATATGACGAAATAAAATTCTATGTTAAAACCGTTTAAGGAAAATTAATAATTCTAGTATCATTCATTATTTAATGAAAAATCTTAATCTTTAAGCAACGATAAACAAAGTTAAGAAAATCGGTAAAAAGAAGATGCAAGACTTAGTGTGATGTTTCATAATTTATGAAAAACAACGAATCAAAGCGAAAAGCATTCTTCACTCATTAATAATTTTTTAAAGAAATAAACGAAAAAGCAAATTCCAAGATTTAAACAGTTTCAAATTTTTGTAATTTAACGCTTTGATAAATTAATCTTAATCTTGACTTGTGGCCGAATCAAAATTCTAAGCACGTCATGATAGAGTAAATGGGTTTATACCATCTTATTTTTTGATAGTAAACTAAAGCCTTTAAAGAATCAGTTAAAAACAGCGTTAAAACGAGTCAAAACAAGATTACAAAAGTTTCTAGCATTAAAGCGAATTCGGCGTATCAATTAGCTTTCTTTTAAAACCCTAAAAGTAAAGCAAGGTTGTATCTCTTTTTTTGTATATTTAAAGCTTTATTTTAAGAAAACTTGGTCAAGACATCTTCCAATGTCTAGTCGTTTAAAGCCGCCATATTTAATTCCCAAAATTGATCAACACTGCAGCAACTGAAAGTGTTCTTTTATGGCTTCCATATTTGTAAGGTTGACGCCAAAAGGTTTTCTATACATTTTGGTTGTGTCTCTGTTTTTTTTTAACAATTCTGCAAGCTTTAGTCTTAAAAATCTTATAAAGGTTAGTAAAAACACAAGTAGAATGGAAAAGGTTGTTAGAATTTAAGTAAGGGGGAAAAATTAATTTAAGTATATGGACTAAGGGAATTTCGATATTTTAGAATTATTTTAAAAGGCACGAATCCTGTTTACGTCAAAACTTTGTTTGATTACAAAGACTTCCCGAGTTTTGATCAGCTCCAAACAATTTTTAACCAAACGAAATATGCTACATTAATCCTATTTAATTTGCTCCGAGAGAGTACAGCCGAGAAACTCGAATCAATAAGCTGAATTGATAGAAAACGTGCCTTATTTAAGTTTATGACATCAGTTTGAAACTTTTGTTTCGATATTTTTTTAAAGCAACAGTTCTCTGTGGGTTATTTCTATCGCCAGATAAGATATATAAATATTTTAGACAAAGAAATTAACTGTTGAAAGGTTTTGCTGCAGATGCACAACGCCTCTATATTCATAAATTATTCTTAAAAAGCTCTGTCTTCTGAATAATATATGTTGTGCATCAAAAACAGCTAGTTCACAAGAAAAAAACTAAGAAACAGTCTTTTTAAAAAAGTGTCATAAAAAGAGAAGATAGTTTCTTCAGTAAGGCCATTACTGGGAACAAAGATTTTAAATTTTGAGATATCTTTACTAAGTTGGAAGCAGCTATGCTCCCAACACTCACAAATCTGAAAACTCGTTTTTAATGTGTCTGATTTTCGAGTACATCTGATATCTTTTAGGAATATAAACAGTTTCATTGCGGTTGTGGAAAGTCTAAACGAAATGCGTTTTGTGAAGAAGACGAACAAAATAAAGAAGTGAATGTCTCTTGTAGTTTTAATTCATGCTAAAGTTGGCTTAGCTAATAGCAAAGAAATGACACTTTTAAATAGCCACTGGTGATGACATTTTGTAAATTTCCAATCTTCTCATGATTAGCTTGCAAAACTAATGGCAACCATTTTAGTAAACGCAAGATGTGGCTGTAATTTAATTTATTAAAGAAGAATATTTTCGTTCTTAATTTTGAATCGAAGTTTTCTCCAAATTATTATTTGTTTTGGTGTAATCACTGAAAGCATTTACTCAACATATGCACTTTCGCTCTATTCGGACAGACGTGTTTGAAATCATTTTATTTTTTCTGTAAAAACTAGAAATCCTTTAATATTTTTGTAAAAGAATATTCAAGACTGTGATATTCAATTTGTTTTCAGTGAAGCCTTTGCAATGAATAAAGACTTTTCTTTAGATAACTAGCTGGAAAAATACCATGCAGTATCTTAGAAAAATTACTTCTCTTGAGAATGCTATATAGTATATAGGGGGACTTTTGGCAGAAATGAAAGGGAAAAATACAGTGAATTCACACCCTTTAGAAACTCCACCGGATTTTGTAAATCTGATAAAAACACAGATAATAATCCAAAAAGACTAATCCACATTTTAAACACCAGTTTTACAAGTAATGCTAACTTTTAAGCTTTTTACGAAAATACTAAGTCGCCAGAGAGTTCATTACATTTTACCGGAAACGGTCACAAGATTAACAAACCTCTAATTTGATATAAGTTACAATTCAAATAACGGATGGGTCACTCATTCAATTTCTTGTCAACATTTTATATTATTTGCAGCTTTAACAGAAGATTCTAGGTATCCTCTTCAAGACAGGTGTCTTATCAACCCGCCCACTTAACGCTTTCTCTGGTTGTATTTTCTTAATATCAACTGCATGTTTTATAATACAGTGCTTGTTTTTCGTATTTTAATGAGGAAAAGCAGTTATGATTCAAAGATTTAGGATTTTTTGCGTTATGTTCGAATAGATTTGGTTAAGACCGTTTTAACCCAACTTTAAACCTGGATAAAATTGTGTCAACCAAAACGGTCGGTAAAAGTTCTTTTGGGAGTTTGAAGAAAACTGACTCTCAACAAATGATGATTTCGAAACGATTGCTCTCAACAGAACTCGCCTTTGTTATTATAGCTCTCACTGGGAAGAAATCTGGGGTAAAATTTAAACTTAATTTTTCAGTTGAAGACACTATTTCAACAGTTATGGTTTTTTCTTATACCTATTAATTTCTTAAAAATCAGCAATAATTTTTAAGTAGTCAGCCTTGCTTTATATCGTTCCTCAGAAAAGTGCTTTTTTCGGTATACTGATATTTTCTTTCCTTTCTTGTTTGAAGGAATAAAAGAACTACTGTATCTAAATTAAAAAATCGAAGTGGAGACAGAAAATTGCCCCGCGGCACTCGTTTCTTAGTGCTAGCTGTTTGAAAATGTCTTAGTTGCTTGTCGTAATTGAGTGGAATTATGCAGTATTATTATACCCTATTCAGGAAAGTGTTAGTAATGGTTAGGACACAAACGGCAACAAATTAAACTACAAACTAAGAACATAAATAAATGAAATATATGATTTTCAAGCTTGCAAAAATTCATCCAGAGACTTGTTACTTTAAACAAAACTAAACACAAAAATAATTTTCAAATATTAAATAACAATAAAAATAGTTAAAGTCATAGCATTATTTTTTTCTGATTTAGTAACGTACGAGTATGTGCCAAAGTTTTTTTTATATAAAGATAAGGAAAATAATTCTACAAATATAAAAACAAACTTCTTTCTCTGTTCATAAAAGCTGAAACGTTTTGATCGAAAACATTTGACTTACAAAAAATCCTAAAAATTAAAAAAAAAATGTTTTTCCGATCTTATCAAATATTTTAGAAGCATTTTTAAAAACGTTCACTGTCTCTAAATTCAATATTTGGTTGTCTCTTTATTCTAGAACCTCATCACGAAAATTTAATTTCTCAGTTCTTATTGTTTTGCCATGCAGACTTCAAAAACAGGTGACAGAGATAAGAAGCGATTTTAGTCTTTATTAAGTAGGTGTGATTTGCATGAACAGAATTTCGCATTAAAACGAGAATGAAAAGAGACAATTATTTCAAAACCGTATATTTTTGTAGTTCTGTCACCTGGTAATACTCAATTCGCCTTTGGAGCACTTGTTCTTTTTTCAACATTAATAAACACCTCTCCGATGGAGGTTTTTAATAAACACGTTTCTATCGCCACAATCTCACTTCATTTAACTTGGGAACTTAGCGACATACAGTTAAGTTCTTAGTGCAGGTAAAAAAGTGACAAAAACGAAGTCCTTAAAAACTGTCTTTGTTAAAACTTCCCATCTTATGATTAATGTTTACATTTTGCCTAGATAACGAGAAACCCAAATGATTTGTTGTAGTTTGATAAACTGCAAGTCCATCAACTTTGTCAATAGAGTTCTTTGACGGTTTCATGCCATTGTTTAAAAAACCTGTAGTTAAAGACAAAGAACGAAACTGAAATTTAGATAGAAGATAAGTTGTAAACAAACTGGATAAGAATTCTAGCTTCATTTTAGATGTTTTAATTGGAAAGTTTCAATGGAAAAGTTTTTGTGTGAGTGAAAAAAATAAGATATCTTTAGAGGGTATTTTTTCAGAGCAATTGTTCAGTGAAATTAAAATTTAAAGACCGGAAGAAGTGAGATGAAAGAGTCCGTCTGTAAAGGTTTACTGTGTTGACACAACGTTCAAGCATGTAGGTGTTTATTGACACGGTCTTTTAACCCACGGCTCATTTTGTTAATAGGTCCGACGAACTTATAAGGCAACCGTTTTAGCACACCAAAAATAAAGAAAGAAACTTCAAACGAACATCCTAAATGGAGATAGATAAGGATTTTGCCTAATTGTACCTCGTCTTTCAATCTTACCCGATCGAAACCAAATATTTAAGTTTTTTAACATATCTGAAGCAACCCTTAAAAATACCTTCTTATATTTGCATTTCTGGCTAAAAGAATATATATTTTTTTATTCTTTGTTGCAATTACTTTTTTAACGAAATAGGTTTTTAATGTAATAAATTACTTGCCCACCTATTGGTTAATGGTCAGAAACAACTTTCAGCTCTCTTAAATACGCCCGGATTAAGTGTAATCATTCGAAATCCTTTCTCGACACGATAACAACACGATTTCAACTTAAGAACATTGTTATTATTTCGATTTCTTTGTTTGGTTTGCTTTCAACGCTCTAAACAAACCGAGGGTGCAAATAGTTGAAGCTTCCGAACTTTTACCGTAATTACAACGCAATTTATTTATTTCAAATATACGCAAAACATCTGTCAATTGTTCTTGCCGACAACAAGACTCAGTTTATAAGTCGGAGCTGTTACGACAGAGCACTGAAATCGCATATCAAAATTTCGCAACCGCAGAACAGACGCCGCGAACTGTATATATACAGAGGTCAGAAATGGAAGGAAAAATTCGAATTGCTTTGATTATGGTAGTCTTTGTTGTTGTGACTATGTTTCGTACTTCTGAATCTATGGCTGCCATCGGAGGGTTTACCGGCCAAAGTCCTTACGGATCCAGAAAAAGAATTTTTGCCGAGAAGAAGGTGAGTTTGTTAATAAATGATATGATACTTCAATGACCCAAACTGCTTTGAGAGTAAAACAAAATTAAAACGATACTTTATCGTTTTTTTTAAGAATTGTACAATTTTTTTTAGTTCACCTTTTTCTTTCTGAGTTTTGAAAAGTTGAACTTCCCAAACTCAAAATTTGCTCGTGAAAATTGTCTACTTTTGATTCTATTGAAGCAATCTTACTGAAGGCCCGTTTACACTACCCGAAAATGGTCGGTGGAACGGATCGCATAGAAAGTGGAACGAACCGGATAAATGTGCTCGTGTAAACGAAGCTTTATCCGTTCCATTTTTATCCGATCCGTTCCCAAAAAGGACTGCAAACGTATGCGATCCTTTTTTTGGAACGGATCGGATAAATTTGGTTCCGTACCCGTTTATTTTTCTCTCGTTGCGCCGTGTAAACGCTCAAAACTTCTTTGGGTACCGAACTCTTTGAGTTTTCTGGACCAGCTATGGTTTCAGTAAAGCAGTTTACTTTACGACGCATACTCGCTCCTGATGCTTCGCAGCAAAATGGAGGAAACGAATGTGAGGAAGTAAGCCAAAGCGAAAGGAAAGAAACCTCCCAATATGGTCGAAAAAGAAAAACACAAATGGAAAGATGAGGTAGTAGATATGTTGTTAGACATATTTGGAAACGAAACTATTCAACATTCTTTGGAAAAGGCTAAGTCCCCAAAGTACCCTCAAAAAGAAAGCGTGCAAACGGTACCGCATACCCGTTCCAGATCATGTTGATTACGGACCCGAATTCTATCCGATCCGTTCCCAACTTTTGCTTGAGCAAACGGTCATATTGGACCGGTACCTGTTTTTATCCGATCCGTTCCCTTCAATTTTACGTGTAAATGGGCCTTGAATCCAAACTTTAAGTTTAAGACAAGTAAAATATAGATGTCGGGTCACTTGATGAGTTTTCATCAACTGGTTCAAGAGTTAGAATGAATAACGCGTACCAAACATAAATTTCTACTCTCAAAGACAAAAAAAAAATAACCACTTAATTTATAGGGTTTCATCAACTCTTTCAAAAATTGGAATAACACAAAATTAAACGTTTCTACTTTTCGAAACAAGCAAAATGGGAGGGTCACTTTATATGGTTTCATCATCTCTAACCGTTATATCTACTTTTTAACACAAGTAAAATGAATCGTTATTGAAAGACTGGTTTAAAATTTGAGACACTCTAGGTCTATAAAACTGGTTTTATCAGGATAAGGGGAAATAAACTGCTTCTTTTCTATACGTTTTAGAAAACACTAAATTCTTCTTTGCCGAGAACTTTATTGGGCCGATATTGATATGCATGTGGGAAAGGCGTTGGAAAAGAAATCAACAAGTTCATTGTTCATAGTGATTTATTGTGTTGTTATCGAAATTTAGCTTTTCGTTATAGTTCTTGAGAATATTAAAGTTTCGACAGTGATCTTTATGGGGTATATTAAAACTCTTAGTAGGTGTAACTTTGATCAGAAAATTTTGAGTCAACAAAATTTTGCACGTCAGCTGTTTTCCGCTTTGTATCAGGACGAATTTGCCATGGTTACGCCATTTCTAAACATAAAACCTTGATAAGATATTTTATTGAACTTTCGTTATTAAGTTTCGCGAACTAGTTTAATAAAAGATAAAATCAAGGTTATTTGCAGAATTGTTGGGTTAGTTTTAATCTAAATCTATTAAATTTATTTTTACTTTTAACTTTTTCCGGCGGACCCTTCGAAAGACTTTTGACAAACCATCAAATCTTTTGAAAATGATTTTTGCTAAGAAAAAGACTTTTCTCTTTCTTTAACTAATCTCTTGTCTCTTTTTGTAGGCCGCGTATCACGAAAGAGCGCTTCGCAGTTTCTGTGTTTCAACTAGAGCGCTGTGTAACCGCAAGTGGACTGACAACCGAGCAAGACGAGATGGTCAATAATAAACAAATCGCCTGAAGGCAAAAGAACAAAAAACAGAAAATACCACAATGACATGTTACGTTTAATGAAAAACGCTATCTGAACATTAAAATTGAAATTTGATGTTATAATCTTTTGATAAAAATTAAATATTGAAACGAATGGCATTAATTGTACATGGAAAGCACGACCCACGTTCTAACTGGCAATAGATTAGTTCAGTCTATATTTGGGCATACTGATATAAACTAATTGCGATTTTGAGACGCCAACACCACAAAATATTGACGGCTAGTTGGGAGAAAGTATATTCCGTATTAGGCGGAGTCGCGAAGCGACGGAGCCCAATACGGTGA
>JAOCPT020795841.1:0-15732 GCA_026546935.2 Palythoa grandiflora
TAGGAAACTTGTTTGTTTTAATGTACTAAGTAAAGAACGATTTTAATTTTTTATGGGAACCTTTAGGCTGAAGAATAGCAGGTTTGAATTAAACGAGTAGAAGAACTTTAATAAAATGTAAGTAGGTGATAGATTCTCCAATCAATCATACATATAATACACTCGTTTTTTACAAGAACCTTTTTTATATAAGAACATCAGGCTGAAAATCGGCCAAAATTTACGAACATGCTGAGAACGCACTCGAGGCTGAGGAATGGGCGAGAACTATATTTTGTTACATTAAGGCACAAAATCATGGAGTTGGCATATAGCAACATTGTTTGCGATTCGAGTAAAATACATGGAATTCATGCAAGAACAATTTGCAGGACTCATTTTCTCTTTTACTCTATCTACTTGTACATCAAATATCGAAGCTCATATCTTCTTAGATACATATACAGTGTCCTTGTTCTTATAGAGTTATTGTTACAAAAAAAGCGTGTACACTGAGATACGTATGATTAAATTAAAAAAGAACATTTGAGGCTAAAATCCCCCAAAAATTTAAGAACATTTATCCTCGACCCAAAAATAAGACGTTTTTATATCAAAAAGAGTGTATTCTCTCAACCTCTCTATATAGAACCAAGCATTCAGCATAAGTGAACTGGTACGCTTACTGAGATGAGCTTTACGTTGAAATACAAAAAATATCATCCCGCCTGGCGATATTATACCAGGAATTACGTTCATTTCAGTTTCCAAGATCTTAAATGAAGACCTCTTTCATATTGATACATTTATTCGATAAGGTATGAGCATGCAGAGCTAACTCTCGATAAACGGGCTAGTCGCCGCTATCAGGCTGATTCGGCTCAGAGCAGGGGAGTAGAACACTATGTCTTCTTTGATAGCTGCGTTGCGTTTAATTATTATTTATTAATCAATTACTGCCATTTATAAGAACGTCTAATTTTCGGACTAATGCTGAATGGTCTTAAAATTTCTGCCTTAAATAATTTTATTGCTTGCACTGAGTTTACGTTTGTTGTCATTGATAGTTTTGCTGAAAAAATCTATTAATTGCGTCGGCGAGTAAAGTAAGACGTGTTAATTGAATTGCTCCTACGAAGGACTAACGCTAAAATCGTCAGCTTTTAAACTTTTAACGACAATGAAAATTTGTTTACAACCGTGTGTTGATTTTGGAAAACTTTTGTTGTTTTCTATTTGAGGATTTTTATAATTCCAATAGAACATTCCTTATTATTTTCATTGCAAACAGCATTGAGACCCTGTCATCTATCCAGACACTGTAAAGAGATTTACATGTTAATGAAGTTTACAATTTGGTGAACCTGTAATTGCTAGAACCATGAGGCAAAGCCACATTTACCAGCATTCATCAGTCACGAAACATTTTGTTTTCATAATTTTGTGCTGTATCGTAATAAAAAATTCGTCGTCTTCCTCAGTCGCGGGTGTGTTACTAGCATGTTCTCAGTTGAATTTTGGGCAATTTTCAACCTTATACGTTTTTTTTTTGAAAGAGTATTTTTAAGAAAAGAGTGTAACTGCTTAATAATGCATTTATACTTTCGAGTAATAATTTATTAATAAATCTTGCACTACAAAACAGAAAAATGAACTTTTAGAATTGTTTTTATCTGTGTATTTTTAATGGTGCATTATTCGGTCTTCTTGTCGTTAACAAGTGTTAACAAGATTTTTTAGAAGAAAAATAAAACAAGGCGAAGAAATTCTACAGTCGTGACTCTTTCTTAACTTTTCCAACAAAAATGAACTGTCATAATATTTGCTTGTAAAATTAAGTTAAAAATTTTTGGCTAAAGTTTAAAAGTTTAGAATCTGATAAAACGTTTTCGACCGTGCGGTCATCTTCAGTAAATGCTAGAAATTAGCATACGGTTGCTAGTATGAAGATCTACGTGATTTCCGTGAGGAAGAGTTTTACGGCGTAAGAATGTACTTGTTTGTTTAGTTACGGTTTCTCACGTGCGATAAACAGGCCTTCTGTAAAAAGAAAAATAACAGAAGGCTTATTTATCGCACGTGAGAAACCGTAACTAAACAACCAAGTACAGTCTTACGCCGCAAAACTCTTCCCCACAGAAATCACGTAGATCTAGCAACCGTATGCTAATTTCTAGCATTTACTGACGATGACCGCACGGTCGAAAACGTTTTATCACATTTTAAACTTTAGCCAAAAATTTTTAACTTAAAAAATGAACTGATCCTCTAATTTCAAGTAAGTGATTTTGAGTTCTCGGGAAAACCTCTCTAACTTCGTAGAAAATGTAATCGTAGCTTGCCTAAAATAGCCGTTAAATTTACGTTTTAGAAATTATTTGTAGCAGAGAAGATTTAAATTTATTTTTGGTGGTGGTTCGTAATAGACGGGGCTCCAGGTTATAATCGTGTTTACTGTATACCAAAATAGACGGAAATAAAACTGAAAGTGTACTTATCATTACTAAACTGAGGTGCGAGCAAGGGCAGGGTCATTTGTGGTAATTGCTTTTGAAGACATATGTTTCATTATTACTATTATTGTCAAGTTTTCTGTTAGTATGCAAATGAAGGGGACTTCTGAAGTTTAGTTCTTAAAATGATTTTTGACTTATTTCATTACCATCGTCTTTCGATTGCATGAATTTCTAGTATTTATGAGTTCGAAAGTGATTAAGAAAAATCATTTTCTTTTTTCTCAAGAAGTCAGGGACTCCAATAGTAAGTGTGTATGTTTGTTACTTTCACTTTCAGTAAAACACAGCCAGTTGCCACAATATGTTGTCAATTAGAGTAAAGCGACAGATTTTCAGTTTCGCAGGTACAATGAACAGACTGAAAATTAAGAATAAATAGCTCATGTCCGTTTACTATAAGCATTTTATTTTTAGTTTTTTCCACAGATTGTTCTAAAATCCAGTTATCTATTTTGATCTTGAAGATGTTGAGATGGAGTTAAAATGATATTTCGGTATATCAAAAAACAACCTTCAGTATCAAGTGCTAATAGTAGGGCTGTGGGATGCTTGATTAGAATTTATCTTGTTTATTGCCAATTTAGGTAGGTTTTTTTAACTCAAACACTATTTATCCGACTATTCTTGGTTCTGGTTATTAATCTAGATAGCTCAGAATTTTAAAAGGAACGAGCAAAAATTGTTCATATGGATCGCATTTATTTGTTTTTCCTAGATTCCTGGTTTCGTAACTAAATGCTTCAAATTTATGCATTTCCAGATAAATTTTCTTTTACCTGACTCCCTGCTGTTATTTAAACAATGTTTTGAGTTAACGACACGGTAGTCCATTGCTACGTTAAGATAGGACGGAGACAGCCGAGTCGTGTTGTCGACAGCTCATCTTTTTCTACGATAATGTCGCTCACCTAGTTAAAATGTCTTTTTCAAAGTTCACTTTAGAGAATATCAAAATCCGTCAGTGTCTTTATCTTTCACGGAGAAAATCTTAATTTGGATTGCTTCAAACCTGATGAATTAAATTTGTACTAATTTAGCAAAAAATTTCGTGAAGAGCTCTGCCAATTGCTTTCGCCAAGATGTCTGGCATCTTTAGATAAACAAAAATGGAAAATCCGGAAAATCGGTCCCGTTTTGCAAAAACTCTGGGTTAAAAAATGAAAACTAAAAAATGTTGTAATCTAAAGTTAGTCGTACTATAATGTTGACACAAAGCTTTAATTAGTTCTTTTAAAAGAATTTTTGAACAGAGTTGTTTGTGAAGCTGTAGACTCCTTTTGGTGAATAAAATGTTTAACAGCAAAAATGAAATATATTAAAGTGTTCATTTTATGAATTTCTGACACAAAAAGTGCAAATTTACTGGAACCAAATAAAAAACTGTAACGTATTGAAGCGAAAATAAAAATAATATTTTACTGGATTTGAATGGACATTCAATCAATAATTTGAAGTGTGTCGTTCTCTGGGACTTTCGAGAAAATTGTTCGTAATTGCCAGCTGTGATCGAAAAACGGGATTGTTTCAATGATAGGCAAAAGATTGTATTTATCTAAGTTTTTTTCTTTATTTCAGGCGTTTCTTTTGCCAAAACTGTTTGAGTCATAGTTACGTTAAGATATACAGAGTTCCGAAAACTTTGCGAGGTTAAACCCAGCGTGACAAAAACCTCCAAAAATGTAGGATATAGACACTTGCAAAACTGCTAATAATATTTTGAAAAGTGTTAAAACTTAAAAACGAAAAGAAAAGCCACGTAGCTGATAAAAATCGAAGAAAAAATAACTTAGTTATCAATAAACCGCGATGTTTTTTTTTCTAAATATCGTATTGAAGAAAGTAAATATTTATAACCGAGATTGCCGTTTAGAGTAAAGTTTGGTGTTTGCATGAACTGCATGATTTCTGGCAAGCGGATGAATTTCTGTTGCTAGAATATTCGGATACTCTTGACACTATGAAACGCTCAAGTTTACCTCAATAATGTAGAAAATATCTAAACGATTTTAATACAACTCCATTTCTAACAATTAAGGAGAATTTCGAGAGAATTTTGAGATTAAAAACATATGTTTTTGTTTTGACGTTTGTTGAATTACGAATTTTTCTCGGTAAGTGTGTTTTGGCCAATTGAAAGCGTAACACTCATCAGACAAGAGAGGCGTTTAGTTTGATCCAAAGCCCGTTATTCTATTTAAAACTAAAATTAAATAAAAAAAAAGAGCGAATGCCTTAGTGCTGTAAGTCGATGAGCTTACATTTCAGTTTATATACTGCTGTCAACGAAACTTGAAACCGCTCAATGATATATTCAAGTTTCAACAGAAATCTAGAGCCTTACAAAAAGACAAAGTGAAATATACAGTATCATACCAACTGATGCAGTGTCGTTAGCTTTTGTTGAAATGGGAACTGAAGGATCCGGCGTTGGTTGTGATTGAGTCTTGTTTGAATCAGAAAGATACAAAGTCGAATGTAATGTCGGAGTTTCTTGGGTTTCTGATAAAGCACCGGCTACCGGCATACAAAACACTATCACAAAACTTGCTTCTAGAAGTACGACTCGACCCATATTAATATTTTTCCACCAAAATATGTCAAACATAGAAAACGTTGTTGCAAATTTCAAGAAGCGTTCTGTAATATCGCCCAGAACAGGCGCGCACCTGTTAATTAAAACTTGGAAACATGCGGCGTTCATTTGAATAAAGCTCTCTGTGATTGGCTGTAGGTACTCCCCGCAAACAGCATAATAGTAAGGAGCACATCCGAATGCTCTGTAGCAGTTTAACACGAGTTAATTACTTGTTTTTACTGGTTTTGTAACTGATTAGTTTATAGCCTAAAAGTTGCCAAGTTCTGCATAAACCCTAAATCTAGAACTGGGAAAAGAAGTTGAAATATCTAAAACGAACATTTCTGAGAAAGCGGTAGAAAATAAAGTATTTTAGTATAAACGAAGTGGAAAGAGGCAAAGCTTTCTATGAAATGCGTGGATACATTTTGCATAGAAATAAACAATAGCTATGATTTATTCTCTGCCCACACAATAACAACGCTCTATGTTGCAACCTTGTTGAAACTCTTGTTTTCCGAAAAACACAGCAGTGAACAGGGAATTTAATCTGTTGGCGTTACCAATGTCTATGATATTGGCCAAATGCAACGAACGCTTTTCTCTATTAATAAAAATAGAAATAAATAAAAAAGTGCAAGTTTTAAATTGCGTGAAATTATTATGCAACGATATCACACAAATTTAGGTTTGTTTTTGAATTTTATCGCATTTTTAAAAAGGTTTGCTCATATCTGAATTTATAAAGATACAGGGCAAAACTCAGGCAATTGATCAGTTCAAACTACAGTAAACTTCAGGAAATCTTTTGTTTTTTCTTATCTGGTCAACTTCTCAAACACAAAAGCTGTTTCTGTTTTATAGCAACTAACTAAAAGTAGTAAGAGTGTTAATTCACAAATTGTCATTATGGTGGCTCGTTTTCGTCAAAGCGAACAAAGAACCGCAGACTTCTGTAATTCAGTTATTCCATTTAGAAAATTGCTAAAAGAAATTAAAAAAATAAGCACTAAATATCTTATGGACAACAGCCTGCTTAATACTACTGTTTCACACGGCTGTGAAAGTTTATTACAGCAATGAGATAAATAAACTGATATTTTATGAAATACCTGCCATGACAAGCGACAATATGAGGATTAGTAGGGTCTTCATATTACTTGAAATTCTGTCTGGAATCCTTTAACTTCACCTGCGCGATGAAAGAAATTAATATTTTATATGAGACGGCTCGAAATAAATTCCTTTAAGACATAAATGCACGTATCTGTTACAGTTCCAGTCGATCAAGTCTTGTATTGACCGATGAGACGGGCATTAAACAGGAAGGACGGCTCCGGTGCGCATAGATTTGAGGTGGTACTGTACTGAGGTATGTCAAATATCTAAAAAGTTGTTTTCGTAATTTTTAAGTGGCGTCGACTTTTTTAAGCTTGTATAAATTTATTTCCTATATTTTGTACTGTTTTTATATCTATCGGAGTTGTCCTATAGTACTGCTAGTGTTGCTGCAACTGTATTTTACTGCGGTTAAAAACACTGTTACCAATGCGAGATACTATTTCATTACTGTTGCTTCAGTGTAAAATGCTAATCCTGGTCATTACGACTACTAATTACCATATTACTGGGACCCATACTATTGCTAATGATATATCCACTTAAACTGCTATAACTAATGTTAAAAAGTATTTTCATTTAACTCGATCAAAAAACTGCGACGTTAAAATGTATAACTCTTAGTCTATATCATGCAGGGTTTTTTTTTTCTCATCTGCAATCGTCGAAAAAAAGGTTATGTGACCTCTGCAGGAATCGGTCCCACGTCTCGCTGTCTCTCACAGGCGAGTGTCGATAGAAAAGAACAGAGACAAATATTGTTATAAAAGACAAGTGTGTGATATGTATCAGTCTTTCTCTGCCGCAAAGCCCCAATTTCAGTTGTAATTATATAGCAGGTCAGTAAACTCTATAATACTGACCGAACTATTATATTTTTATTGTCCAATTAATCATTAGATGGATCGGTTTCCCCGAATACTTTTACGGGACATTTATACGAAGTATCCAATTTAGAAATAATAGGATAGCTTGCCTAAACCAATCACATTCAAGCAAGTAGCGAATGGACCAATCAGAGCAAAGTACTCGTCAACTGCAAGAGGCTGTTGACATTGTCGCGCTCGCCCACTGATTAGCGAGGAGAGCTGTAGTAGTCAGAAGATGGCGTAGTTTCCTGACTTTTCTAGCCACAATTTGCCGAGTTTTATTTATTTTTTCTTGATAATTTTGGAAGCGTATATAGTAAACAATACCTTAAACAATAAATTTCGTGTGATAAAAGTCGAACTTCTGAAGCAAAGAAACAACAGCTTCAACAAGAATATTTAAAAGAGCTCCAAGAAATGGTTGAATGTTTTTAATAAATAGCGAAAAGTAGCGAGGCGGAGCTGTACAATGAACAATCGAGAAAACTTCATGTTTATCCAATCAATTTGGAAATAATCGCATTTTAAAAATTCCTTTGACAGCTAAATAGCACTCGGCCTGCGACCTCGTACGATTTTACTGTCCTCGGAATGTTTGTCATGCAATTATTTCCAAATAGTCCTATTACATATACTAAGTGCCAGTGGTACTAGAAAGTTCGCGCAATTACAGAAAAGAGTTCAAGGCTATACCAATAAGTGGTAAACAACCTTGGGGCACCTGTCTGAGAAACAAAGAAAGGCAAAGAAAGTGAGGTTAGCGGTCAAAATTGGGTTCTCTAAAGGAAATTTCAAAGAAGATATCGGGGTCCACAAAAACGCGAAACAGCTGGATGGTGAAACCGTTAATGAGTTGTTACATTCTTTGTAAAATCTTCAATATCTAACACGTGTCACAAGAACAGTGTTTAACATATCGATCTCATTTTTTCAGAAGAAGTTTATTTTGGAAAGCTCTTTTAATATTCAGTATTCTGTCTCAATTTGTATCTCAGCTGGAAAGAGAGGCACGTATGCTAATGAAGCAAATAATGTAAACAAAGATTCATTGTTCATCTGGTGGTTTGGCGCAGTGGTAAGATCTCTGTCTTCTAACCACAAGGTCCCGGGTTCAACCCCGGCTCAGCCGAGAATTGAACATTTGTATGACCTTCTTTTCTGTCAAAGTTGACTCAGCTTTTCTTCCTTCCGGGGTCGGTAAAATAAGTACCAGCTTCTGCTGGGGGTTAACCTGCGATGGATTAGTGTCCCGTCCAGGGGGAGTCAATGACTTTCATCCGCTTAACACTACAGAAACCGGGGATAAGCACCGGCTCCATAGGCCACTTTGGCTCGTAAAAGGATTTAGCTTTTAGCTCTCATTTTTTTCAAGATTTAGACAAGAATTGAAAAAGGGATGAATTCTAATTTGATCCCTTTGCTTCACCCCTCAACTGCATGCGAGTGCTTGTTCCATACATTGCACACTGAGTCTGGTGGTGAAGTTCCCCAATTTCATGAAGCATTGCTTACATTTAAGTGTCTGTTCATGTATGTTTAACAAATGGCTTAACAGCAACGTGTGGTTGTGATCATTGTGATATAGATTTGTCAAATTCCGGAATTGATACTGGTTCAGATGATAAGTCTGAGCTCAACAGTGTCAATCAGAAGAAGTACAATGATGGATCATGATTCCATACAAAATGAAATATAATCCAGCTTGATCTAAAGAGTATTCTGTGAAAGCTATGGCCAATGATTGAAGCAGCTGTTACTGAATGAGTCAACGTATAAAATCTTCCGGTTTTTTACAGAATCTCCAGATTTTTTGCAGTCCACTGCCAGATTTTTAGCTGTGAGGGGCTGACAGGTCTGCTCCCTCTCCACCTCACCCCCTGGCTCCAAAACTGTGGGCTTAATAGAGAGGGGGGCGTATCAGAAAATTTAGTGTATATTTATACTGTTTAATCTAGAGCTAGAAGTTACCTTGAATTTATTGTTGCCTATAATTACCATATTTGCTTGTGTATTTTATAAGTTAAGGTTTAGTGAGACGTGAAAATCAGCGTAAAAAAACTTACCTCAAATTATACATGTGCAGTAAAAAATTACATGAAAAACTTTAAAAAGTATCAATTTTTGACCCAAAAATGATGGATCCTCGACTTATACATAGTATTGATGTATACACGATCAAATTCAAATCCTATTTTTACTGATTACCAACTTGTCTAGTTGTAGTTCAGCATAGATTTTTCCCATTGAATAACACTCACAAACCCAGTAAATTTAACAGTCTCACTTCTCGTCTCATAACTCATACAAATTTCATTTGGAGATACATTGGAACTAGTCTTGCATGTTTGATTATTCTGTGAAAGATAAAGGCAAAGTTCTAAGTTGAAACTTGTTAAAATTTGGATGTCGATTTAAATGTGTCATTTTTGCTAAACAATTTCTTTCCTCTTTCAGAAAACTGAGCCATGGGAAATGGATGGGAATAAACAGGAAAATGAAAATGAAGAAGACGAAGAGGAAGAACCAAGAAAAAGAAGAAAGAAGAAGAAACATTTAAGATTGATTGGGGATGAGCTTTATAGAGTTAACCAGTATGGCAAGGCATTTAAACTTAATGTCAAAGTAAAAACATAAAGTCATTAGGCGAGTTTCTTTTTACATTTCTTGCCTTATTAGCATATTATTCACTCTACTTCTTTCTAATTCAGCTACAAAAACAAAGCTTCTGAATAATGAAATGGTTCTGCAAGACAAATTTTCTGTGAAAATGATATGAGATTGATATGCATATGCTGAGTACCATATTTCCTAAAAATAAATGCCGCCCTCGAATAAATGCTGCACCTGAGAGCCAAAATACTAATAAATGCCACCCTCGAATAAATGCCGCACCTGAGAGCCAAAATACTAACAAATGCCACCCTCGAATAAATGCCACACCTGACTCTGCCAAAATGTTAAGAAATGCCGCCCTCAAATAAACACCTGTCCATTAATTCAAATATGGAACAAAAGAAAATAGTTATAATACAATAATTATGCATTTACAAGCACAAGTTGTAGATTTTAAACTCTAAAGCTTGATTGGTACAGCCAGACAGAGAACTGTATCATTTTTAAAAAATAAAGTAATGGTTGGTTGATTTAAACTGAAGTAAACATCATTTTAAATAAATGCCGCCTTCAATAACCATCACCCTCAAATAAATGCCACACTGAAATCATGAAAAATTTAATAAACACCGCAGTGTTTTTTCAAGGAAAAACAGTATTCCTTCCATGATGTGGTTTGAAAAATTTGAAATATTAGAAAGAATGTGTGAGCTCATTATCGTTCAGCTGTTTTGATGTTTTTTGTGCAGCGATTTCTTCTTTGAACCCACACATATAAAGCCAAATTTCATATGATAATTATTTTCAAGTTTTAAAGTCAGTTGTTTATCTTTGTTCTTTCTCCAACTTAAAGTTGTATGCTAGTGAAGCAGAATGTAAACAATGACGTCAGCAGAAACTCACCTACAGTATATCAGTCTCTACAAACGATGTAATAGCTAGCTAAAATACAAACAGTGTACATAAGATCTACAAGAACAATGTTTGAACAGCAAAATAAAGACGACGCCGTCATTGGGATTTCAATAGACAAGGGCTGGTACTGATTATGGGTTTACTCATTTCACTGCAAAATAATACAAGACAGTGCTAGCTACAGCTGTCTGTACCTTGTTATCATCTATTTTTGCACGACTTTAATTTAGTGAATTTGGAATAGAAATATTTTACAGGACTTTGTTTCTGACTTTTTACATTTCTCAACACAATCAATAACAGGTTAAAACAGAACATACAAATATACACAACAGCTGATGTAATATTGCTTCAAAGAATATTGTTTTACCTCCTATTACTTTTCTCCAGTATGTTAAATGTCATTTCCCCCAGTACATTTCCCAAATGGCAATTAATGCCGCAAACAAGTAGGTGCATTGTCTTAGGAGGGTAGAGTTCCATGGTTTGCTTTGCCACTTCACAAATGAATTTGCAGAGCCAGAAGTTTAACTGTTTGCAGACTAGTTGTGCTTGAGTGGGACTGACGGTTTCGGACTGACAGGTCCTCAACATTGGTTGAAAGTCCATTGGTTCCAACTGCACTTTTTTGTTCATTCCGTTGTAATCTGCCAGGCAGTAAAAACACTCACTACCATTTTGTATTGAATTTGGTATTTTTAAGTACTGTTTCAGACAGTAAGGAAATTTCCTCCTCTTCAGTTTTTGGGAGGATGGAAACAAGCTGTTGCCATACTCACGGTAGCTAAATCCTTTTACGAGCCAAAGTGGCCCATTGGAGCCGGAGCTTATCTCCAGTTTCTGTAGTGTTAAGCGCATGAGAGTCATTGATTTCCCCTGGATGGGACACTAAGAAAGATATTAAAAAGGTTTTCTGTTGGATCCCCACATCATTTAATACTCTACTGCTACATGTCAGCCATTAGAACAATTTTAATCAATGCAACTCTTTAGTATAAAAGACAATTTTATTTCAAATCGCTTATAAACATTGACAATAATGTATTTTTTCTTTTAATTATTTGCCCTTTGTTTATATTAATTTCATTCCTAATATTTGTATGTATATATATTAACTAGATATTTATTAATATTTAATAGTTATTGATAAAATGTGCATATGATCACAATGTACCCATAGTTAGTAGAGATGTACCTAGTGAGTATGTAATTTGTATATTATATAGTTATAAATTAATAATGATACTGTCAAATGTGACGGAATCGTGAAACAACAGCACAACCGTGCTGTTGTTTCATATTTCCTTGTATTTGGTATTAGTACAGCTGTCGCGAGTCTTAATAATAAATAAATATATAATATATTGAGGTGAAACAGAATACAGTAGTATTTGGCGACGCTTGCATTTCACTTGAATGAACAGATTTGGCTCAGGAATCCCCATGCACGAACCAACTCCACTAATCATGAAACTGTAATGTAGCCAACATGGTGATCCCCCTGATGAAGTAGTGGTTAACACTCCTGACCAGAAAACAGGGAGATGTGGGTACGATTCCCACTCTGGGAATATACCAATTTTTTTGGACAAGTGTATTTATTCATTTATTTACTTCATACTACTGAACAACATTAATATATTATTAACTGATTGCAAGGTCTGTATGGAATAATATCAGACTGAGGTCTTGACAGTATGGTCCAAGTACAGCGAGGTTCATACAAAAAAGACCAAGGTCTGATATTGTTACATACAGACTGAGCAAGTGAGATTAATAATTAATTTTGTTTATTATGACTTTTTACACTTCTGGTAATTCATCCCATGCCGATGTCTACGGAAATCATATGAACTATTTGACAGTTTTCGGAAAGCTTTGGAAATGTTTGAAAACTTTTTCTTGTGCATTTTTAGATTTTTGAAGATAATTCTAAAAATCTTCAGAAGTGTTTAGAAATCTTTGGAAAATTTCAGATTAGAAGTACTTTAAAATCATTTTTTGAGTAATTTTGCAAGTTTTAAAAATTTTCTGAAAATCAGCATCCAGGAAACCAGTCTGAATATGCGTATGCACGGCCCGTAGGCTGAATAAACATTTTGACAGACTGTGCATGAACCAATCAAAATGCAGGAAATTGCAACGTCGTATAATTAATTAAACTTATTACTTATTATTACTTTCAGTAAATTAGTCATTGTTTCTGCCAGTATTCCCTAAAAAATCCAGTCATTCAGGCTGGCTTGTAACAAAATTTAGGTAGAAAATTAGGGGCTTTCTCTCTGAAAAATATGAATTTTTAGGGATAAATGGCAGGAAAATGGGGCTATAGACCCTATGCAAAAATGGTGGCGATTTCAATATTCTCTTGTCTACATTCAAATTAGCCCTACCAGCCTCGTTTTCGGTAACAATTCTGTTGAAAGTTTAACACAAGGACGAGGCTAGAAAGGTTAATTTGAATTTACATAAAAGAATTATAAAATCGCCACAATTTTTGCATAGGGTCTATTTTGAGACTTTTTTTGTAGAAAAAAAAACAGCACTGCTTACATTTCTGTTACTGATATAATATTTATAATCCAATGAAAATTAGTCACTGAAAATGACAACGACTGAGACTAGAAAAAGATTGTGCAATGATTCTCATAAAATGACTACAATGGAATGAATATATTAAAGATCCAAAGCCACTGGTTGGCACTGATGCCACGTCCATAGAGAGATACAAGTTGAGGATCATCTTTAGAATTGGTCTACAGATAAACTCCTGATGCAGATTTCATATCAAGCAATTTCATTGATGCCAGTCACACTAAAACATGATTATTTATTTATTTTTATTTACATGATTTGCCAACGGAGGCAGGGTTAACCCACAGAGCGCAGCTCCAATAACAGGTTCCTGAAAAAACTAATAAATTATATAATACAAACAAATAAAAACAAATCTAACAAATAAGTAAAAATACACAAAAAAAATTACAAAATGAAAAAAGGTAGCGATTTTTATGAAAAACAAAACAAATGCCATAAAAGCAGGGCTTTTTAAAAAATAATAATAGGGATTTTTAGGAATTTTAGGGCCACCAGCAGAATACCTGAAAATTATGTTTCAAATTTTGGCAAAGGGTTTTGCCCACAACAGTGCAAAAAAAACTTGTTAGTTGATGTTGCTTACAGCAATTTTTACACTGTTATCTCTATCACTATGGCAACTATTGTAGTGACTTTTAAAATTCTTTTCATTGCCTTCAAAGCCCAGGTTGTTGTCATGTGTAATTTCCATTTCATGTGGGTGCTCAAGAAAGCTTCCCATATCAAACCCACTGAGGCTTGCTGGGCCACAAATGCGACAGCCAGCAGGAGAACTGACAAGATTACTACTCGCTTTCATAACTGACAAAAAGACCAAACCAGCAACATGACAACTACATATCACTATCCAAAGACGTTGGCCTGGCAACAAGAGCGACAGGAAATCTATTAGGTCCCAGAAACCCTTCCATATACTTACAACTCCAAAAGCTAAAACATATGCAAATAAAAATTGTATAAACATGGTAAACTTATAAAATCTGTAAAACTCAAGTTTGGTTCGTAGCATGTCATTAAAACAATAACAGCACAGAACTACCTACAACATAACCCACGGCAAGGCAAATTGAAAGAGTGTTGATCTTCTCTTTCGGATACAAATTGTTCATCAAGGTCCAAGTTCCTCTCCAATAACATATCGTGCCGATACCAATTATGAAAGTAGTGACAAAATAATTTAAAAAATTCGCGAGTGATGGTTTTCTTGACGATAACTGAGGTGGGATTAGGCAGTTAAGAACAGCAAGGTTGAAGCTCAGAGGTTGAATTTTCCAATAGCGAATAATGAAGCCCGGTGCCGCGATTACCGACGCAAATGTGTTGGGGAAGCATAAAACAACAACTCCAAAAATATGAGTGACCAAGGCACTTAGACTGCTTGCTGTAAAGTAGAAATCAAGAATATACCAAACACCTCGCCATGAGGCGACAGTAGAGCAGCCAATCATGTACACATATGGAAACCAAACAAACTCAACAGCTTTCTTCAGCCAATTACATGACTGAAGAATTCGGATCAAATGTTGTTGTAAGTTCATGTAAAGGAAGATAAGTCCAAATCCAAAACCCGTGCATGTCCAAGCGCTTTTCACAATATTGGAAGGAAATATAAATAGATCAAGAATTCCCCAAGTTCCTCTCCAGAACATCACCACCAACGGACAGATAATGGCGAAAACGACAACGCCATTTGCTATACTTCGTCTTCGAGATTTATTGTAGTTGGCACTCTTGTTTGAAGATTCTATAGAATGATTGATAGGCTTTACATATTCTTGTTGGGAATCCCATTCCTTTATATCGTTAGAAACAGTAGAAATTTGTGTTGTTTCAACCTTGACCTCCATCATCTCTTCCTTGAGCTGTTACAGGTTTGTTACAAACTATCAGAGCAATGGAATGCAAAATCAGTAATTTAAAGTTATTAAAACTGATACATCGCGCCTTTAATTGATTGCATATGCAGCGCCAACGATGGGTTCTTTCAATCGTTGATTTATACCGGATGTATAGACTGTTGGGTCAATCTATCTCTGACCTCGCGAATCTCACGCATCAAGCGTGATTCTCTCATGCGCGCATTTCGATATAGGACCTCGCGCATTCACGCCATAAAGAGGAATTCTCACACATCATCACTCTCCTAGCTGTTACATAATTCAACTTTTTCCGAATTCTTCCTGTAACTGCCACTGACTATCTGTTGCTGTTGAGTTGCTGTGCGACCAATTTCCTAATTATTCAAGATTTTCACCCGTAATATATGAAGTAATAATATAACCGATAGAAGTAAAAAGTCATATAATAAACGAAACATATCAGACCTCGGTCTTTTTTGTACCGACCTCGCTGCGCTCTTTCTGTGCTGTCAAGACCTCAGTCTGTTAACGGAAACACGGAAAGAATGATAATTACGAACAATGGTGATGCTAAGCCTTTTTTAGCAACTACTCTGGCAGTCGAAAGAATGGCGTTCTTTTCAATAGACAATTCTTTTCAATAGAACAATTCTTTTCAATAGACCTAATCATGGCCGTACATAACGGGG
>JAOCPT020796420.1:0-15731 GCA_026546935.2 Palythoa grandiflora
AAGGACGTTAAACCGTAGGCCCTCGGAGACATGTGTATTTGTGTGTGTGTGTCTGTCACGTGATATGTCTCCGTCCATCTCAGAGTGGTAAATTAAGGTAAATGATCATTGTAAAGCGCCTTTGAATATATTTACATAGAAAAGAGCGCTATATAAATGCATCGCTTTATCTTTTTTTTTTATCAGTACTATTATCACCTTCGCCTCTACCACCACCACCACCTTCACCATTACCATCATCATTATCTTCACTATTACCATCGCCTTCACCATTACTATCACTATATTTATGAAGCTATCAAAATGAGATCTGAAGCCAATGGTATAGTCTGCCTAATACTCCTTAGTCCACAACTGAAGCACAGATGGAGATTTCATGTCAAGCGTATGACAAAGCTGTACTCAACTATCAAAAAATTTCATAATGCACTAAGGGCTTTTTAGGACAAGCAAAAATAATTATGGGGTTTTAAGAACACCAGAATATGCCTGCTTTCTTAAATAACATCAACAACACTGTCTACAACATAATTACCATCACCGTTACTGTTACTATTACTAGTTGCTAGTTGCTGCCGCTGACAGACACTATCACTGTCAACCAATTACCAAGGCTGATACCACTACCAATACTATGGCGGCATGGAAGCCAAAGCGGCATGGAAGCCAAAGCGGCATGGAAGCCAAAGCGGCATGGAATCCAAAGCGGCCTTGTCCCCAGAACAAATATTTTTCTGGGGGACTCTCCCCCTTCCATCCTTCCCCCATCGCAATGGATACTTCCTTACACTGCTAATGGCCACTCCACATTTTATTTGCTTCCTACGCCCCTGTAGTATATTTTATTAATGCCATTACTGGACCAGTCTTACCTTCTTTGGAGTAAGAGATGGTAGTTCGATGTGCACTCCCAGTAACATTTACACCAGGACCGTATTCCACAATTTCTACATCGGTTATTGGCACGTTCCACTTGAGTTTATATTTTACCCTTGGGTCAGCAATGAGATGAGTCATTCTGTCCTTCTTCCTAAAAACATTCAAGAAATGCTCATTATTTTAGTCACGGCTAAACTTACGGTTTATTTCTCCTTTCAAATTATTGCAAACTTTTTACATGTTTAATATCTTTTTGGATTGAGGTTCGGTTTTGGACTACCATCAATTAAAACCTTATTGTCTATAATTTAGTGTGCGCCAGCCAATCAAAATCCGTGAACTACAGACATGTGGACATTAAACGAGGGTTGTGTTAGTGCTAGAATACAGATGATCCTCACAACCTTAAATAGTACAGTACAAAACAGAGATCCAAAACCTTGCATCTTCTTTACTAAGACCAAAATTGCACGACACAAAGTTCACATTAATGATTATAACTTTAGCACGGACAAAAGTGGTCTTTTAACAACCACCATTTCGTGAGTTTGATAATTTATGCGAAATTGCTCCAAACGCGTTTCCTGTCCCGCTTCTTCATTTTCTACAATTGCTTTGCAATGAATGTGCTGCCACCGAGGAAATATCGCGTTTTTGTTGCTTTTATCAATAACTTAACACATGGCCCATACATTTTCATTATTGACAACTCCAACAGAATAATCTCAAAACATGTTGAGTCCAACACAATTAATTACAGAACTGAACTTTAAATATGTCAGAACGACATACAGTACTGGATTAAAACCTGGATTCTTCAGCCAAAATAAGCCAAAATTAGAAGTATAAGCATGACAAAAACATGTTGCACTAATTTAATTCTCGGTGGCCATTACTTTTTCCAAATGACCAGTTTTATTCATGCAGAAGTTGTCATGATATGACTGAGAAAATTCACCGTTCTCTTAAGACCCAACCGCGGTCATAAGTAATGTCCAATGACCTCTCCTTTAATGACCTATCCCTCCCGCCCTTAGTAATAGTAGCACAATTTTTAAACTTGCCCCCGTGTTACTTTTTAAAACAGTCAAAAGTCTTCAGGTTTTAGATATCGCAGCAGCTTTACGAAATTCTTTACAAATATTGTATTTCGCAAGGCAATTGTTCAATTTTCAATAAAGTGGATTTTAACATGAAAGCATCCCAATTATTTTCAGCTTCCGCAACAGCTCGGCGTTAATAATTGCTTCATGCAACCAATATCGACTTTGAACTTGTTTTTGGCTGTGTTTAAAGCGTCTAGTTTATGAGTTAATTGGTGAATCGCTGTGAATTCGGTACATAAAAATTTGCCCTCTGAATCAACGCTTGCTCAAAGTATTTTGAAAGTTGAACTAGTGCACTAGGATGTTGGACAAATTTAACAGATTTAAAAATCGGAACTCAAAATGCAGTATGCTGATAGTAACAGTATTCTTGAGGCTTCTGCGTGCAATTGACATTTTAAAAACACTAGAAAAAAAAGTTTTGCCGCTTACCTTTAACCCTTTAAGCCACAAGCACGACAAGCTTATTCGCTTTGGTCAATTCATTGTTTCTCATTACGAGTTATGTTATTTTGTTTGAGATATGTAAAGAGAAGTTAGGTGTTGATAAATTTCCTGGGGCTGAAAGGGTTGATTCTTTTAAAATACTGCTTCGTTGTCGAATTTGCAGTCTTAATCATGATAATTACTATTTCCTCAAACCTGACTGGCTCACTTTGAATTCTATTTTTCCCTAATAAATTCATCTTCCTGGCATTCTATCCGATAACGAAACTCTTTCCTATTTTTTGAACAGTTTATCCACAAGAGCTAAAATTTTCTCATGACTTTCCCGAAATTTTATGGCGTCATAACCAAACAAACTAGACTTTTGTCATTGACTTAGGGGCAAGCAAAAAGGAGTTAGGGAGGGGGTGGGGGTGAGCCAGTGTGCCCTTTCCCCTGTTTCTGGAGCGCCAAAAAATCCGGGTACCGGATAAGGTTCAGCCAAAATTCAAGCCGCCAGCAATTTCCTCAGCAAGGAAAGACTTAGACCCCGTCTACACGAGACCGGTCCGATTTGGGACCGGTCCAATTCTGGCACAGAACCGCGTTTCGTTCACACGGTACCGACAAAACTGGGCTGGTTCTGGACCGGCAAAGTGTGCTAGTTTGGGACCAGGTAAAAGCAGCTCCGGTTTTGGACCGGGACGGCTTCGAATTGGTCCGGTCTCGTATAAACACCAGTACCGGTAGAGGCCTGAAATCTAGTACTGTTTTTTCAAGCAAAAACATTTTGCAACATTTGCAACAACAGCAGTTTTATCACGCTATCTGTAATTTATTTATTTTTTTATTTCTTGTGAACATTTCGACAATTTGAAATGGACAGACAAGCACTAATGTCATGGATCGTCATTCTGTCTGGAATTACGGGCTTGCTGAAGTTCATTTTGCTTCAAATGACAATACTTTCCGAACATCATCGTCCAAGACAACGCCATTATTTGCAATTACTCGACTGCAAATCGTCGTTTTAAGGGAAAATTACGGTCAAGAAAACCTTGGCCCCGGAACCGTGTAAACACAAAACTGACAAAACTGGCACGGGCCCGTGTGAACAGGTGTTCCAGGTCCAGAATTTGACCGGTCTTGTGTGTGAACAGATGTTCCAGGTCCAGAATTGGACCGGTCTCGTGTAAACGGGGTCTTATAAAATACCCTCCAAGCTCTTAAAACAACAATTTTTAATTCCAAAATTACAGCTCAAATCATTATTTACAAGGCTGGAAACAAGAACGTGAGTTAAAACAGACCATTTCACAGTTCCTGAAAGGTAACCAAGCCTCTACATGAAACCGAGGCGAAGGTTGACCTGGTTCAGTTAGAGAAGTGGAAATAATTATCATAAGAAAGAAATATATTATTATGTAGATTTTTCCCACTTCTCTAACTGTACGAGGTCAACTTTCGCCTCAGTTTCATGAAGAAGCTTGGTTACCTTTGAGGAACTGTGCAATGGTCTATTGCTCAAATCATTATTTACAAGGCTGGAAACAAGAACGTGAGTTAAAATTGTGTTAACACTTAGTTTAGTCTACTTTTTTTACAACTGGGCTATTGGAAGTTTTACTAAGTTATTATATTCTTAAGTGCCGTAGCGTTGTCAGACTTATTTTGACAACACAGTATCTGCTGAAATCTTTGTTTATAACTTCTATTAAAGCAGTAATAAATAATAGGGTGAAATACGGTATAAAAATAAGACATCATTTGTGTCACGTATAGGACGTGAAACATACTGCAGGGTGGATTGAAACTCCAGTAGAATATAGAGAGAAAGATATTAACAACCAAGTAAGGACTCCACGATAAAACAAAAACTACTACCATTGTTACCAGCATAAAAATTACTTTTCTGTTTTCTTTTGCTCGTCGTCTTTTCCCGGCTGGCAACTGGCAAACAACAGTCTTCTGCTTCTGGAGAGAGTGCATTAAAACTGCGTACAGTGTAATCATTATTGTTAGTGGAATGGCAATGAAGCATACAATATAGGTCAAGGTATAGACCTTGAGCCCCTTTTCATTGCTAGTAAACGGCTCCCACGAATAAGTACAGTGGTATGTTTTCCCTGGAATAGCTTGAAATGTGACCAAATTGCACGAGGAAAAAAGTGTCCCGATCAGCCAACAGATTGCAATTATAATCAAGCATCTCCTTTTTTGCATTGATTTGAATTTCAAAGGATACACAATGGCTTGGAAGCGTTCAACAGCGGTTACTGCTAAACTCATCATCGAAACAGATGTTGACAAACCGTTGGTGAAAGGCGTAACTTTGCACATTATGAAATTTATCACATACCCAACCTCTTTATCTCTATGAATGTACAGAATCTGCTCTGGAATGCCAAGAAATATTAGAAGCAAGTCGGAAATAGCTATATTTGTAATAAGTATGTTCAGAGTGGTTAGGACTCTTCTAGTTACGATAACTGACAAGCAGGAAGTTCCCAAAGAAAGATAAAATAAAGATAGAAATAAAGGCTGTAGTTTTAAGGCTCTTGAGAGAAGTTGGTTCTGGAAGTTGAAAACAGTGTTGAGCTAAACTCGTTGAATTTCTTGAACCTTTACTCGAATTTCTTTGAACTTGATTTAGCAAGGTTCAAACTTCTTCGCCTTGCGGCCCACTGCAGTTAAGAGAAAAAAAAAACATTACCAGAATAGTGATAAATGTAATAATAGCAGTATTTAAGTACAGGATGTATTACACTAAAACATCCTGCTAACATATTTCTAGGGGAACGAAGGAATAACTTGTAAATTCCTAAGTTTAAAACATCGCTCTTATAGTGAAGCTTAAAATTTTGCTCAATCTAACAAGGTATTATTTATCCAAAAAATATTTAACTAATAAATATCATGATTATCAATAGAGAGACTGATATAAAAAATAATGCATATTTCACATTTTCAAAACTAACATTGCTACCGAAAGAAAATAAGATTTGTTAGAACCATGCGAGTTTTATATGTCATTTAATAACATGCATCTTCTATACAATTTTAGGAACGATATTCGTAGAGCATCTCGTAATTCGTGAGCGAGTAAAAGGCGAGTATTGTTAGAAATCTTCTAATAACGGTTTAAATCTTAGGGCAAAAATTTTTTTCTCCGAATGTGACAGCTCAACCTTACAACGTTGTTACATTAGGAAATTTTCCTGCAACTTGTCTCGCCATTGCAAGTCATGTTACACAGCACAGCGGCTCCTGCAACTTGGAATTTGTAACTGGAATCTTTGCGAAAAGTAGAACTGGATTTCACTGTCGGCAACGATGGATTCAGCTTAGTCTTATAATGATTTAAGCTGTAAACACAAATGTCACGCTTCAAGCAACGGAGTTTTATCACTCTAGCAATTACTGTGGCGTCAAAGGGTAATTCTAACGAGACAACGCGGAACATACCTGTTGTAGATACGAGCGATATCGCAAGAATGACGAGAAAGTTTATAATAGGACTCATAATGAAGCATTACCAGTTACCCAACCTGAAACAAAAATAAAACGATAAATGTTTTAAAAAAAACAAAATTGCTTGAACACAAAGAGGAAAATATTCAGAATAACATATTAATGTCAAAGTGCTCAACAATATCAGAAAACTTAACGTTTTGCTTTTAAAAACGGTAGCTGTAAAAAGGCTATTCAAGGTCTGTTGAAAAAAATTCTGTTAAAATGAATTAACCTATAAACAAATATATAAAAGGTACCAATATAAGCACATAATATTCAATAATGTTTCATAAGAATCCACAAGATTCATTTTGCTTCGTTCTACTCACCAGGTTCTATCCAACTAAGCTTCGCCAAGGTCGGAATAAGGCCGATCTTTTTATTGACCGGGTTTAAATAGTTTTGGGAAACATTTGATTTGTGAACTCGTCTGAAACAATGAAAAATTGGACAGAAAGCAATCACAACTAAGATTCGCTACTTTTTAATTTGTGATTGTATAAATAACAAAAAGAAAATCTCTCGAGATGTCGGTAATTCTGAAAAGCGAGATTTTTACGCTTCCACCTTAATTACTAATTATGCATTGAATAATACCTTTTATTACTCAAATAATTGGTGTGAGAATAGATTAAGCCTTGATTTTCAGTGATATTTTGCGGGCATTCATTAAAATAGAGAATTGTTAACAGTGAGTTAAAATCAATGGATCGATACCTTTTATTATCAGTATTATCATTATTTATCAGTATTGTTAGCTGAACCCTTACGAGCTAAAGTGGCCCATTGGAGCCGGTGCTTATCTCCGGTTTCTATAGTGTTAAGCGGATGAGAGTCATCGACTTCCCCTGGACGGGACACTAATCCATCGCAGGTTAGCCCCCAGCAGAGGCTGGTACTCATTTTACCGACCTCGGGAGGATGGAAAGCTGAGTCAACTTTGGCGGAAAAGAAGGTCACACAAATGTTCAACTCTCGGCTGAGCCAGGGACTGAACCTGGGACCTTGTGGTTAGAAGGCAAAGATCTTACCACTGCGCCAACCACGCCGCCGTCATGGAAATAGCGTACATAATAATCATTAATACAAAAAAAATTACAGAAGTACAAATCGGGTAAATTACGGGATGCCTCAAAATTTTGAAAGTCCCAAACCTCGTCATGCAAGCTAAATCTTATGAGATTCTGTTTTGGAATTTTGGGTCCATAATATAAACTCTGTCTACAACACATGACAACATAAATAACATAGGACGGGTGGAGGGGAGATGCGATGCACTTTTTCCAAGTAAAAAAGAAACTACGTTGCTCTCTGGCTTCTGCCTGCTGCTGTTATGAAATGCACTTCCAATACAACAACAAAAAAACAAAATATTGCTTCAATCTAAAAAGGAACATTTTGCTCTACATAGACCTTACGATCGATTGCAGCAACACGTGCGGTCCCCAGGCTTTATTCCCTACGTTACGACTGGTTTTTTGGTGGAAGTCAATTAATACAGCCACATGGCATCCACCACAAACCAGTCGTAATGTTGGGAACAAACTGTGGGACCACACCTGTTACTGCAAAACGGGTGTAAGCAAAACCCAGTATATCAGGTGATGGGAAAAATGTTATAACCTCGAAGTTACGAATGCAATGGCGCCCAACAGACAGAAAACAAAAACGTCCTACTTTCTTAAAGGAGCTCTCAGCTGTAAAACATTCTTGGTCCAGAATCAAAACTTAATCGGTTGTGTCTTGCTTAGTATGTAAAAACTGATAATTCTGAGCATGGAACCAAAGTCAGACATTTATCTAATTATTTACAATACTTTACTTATCATCATAAAGCCATCTTGAAATATGATGTGTTTCTTGGTTGAAGCACCAGCGTTAACTCTCATTATAATACACTTATAATGAAAGAGTGGGGATTTGTCACAGCAACCAGGACACGTCATATTTCATGATGGCAACGTGTTCACAGTTTTAGAATGGGAAAGAATTAAACAAATTGTCTGGCATCAGCTCAATACTCAGAATTATCAGTTTTAACTACTGATATAGACACGGTCTAAACAGGAGTTTTATTTGTAACCAAGAAGGTTTTGCAGTCCAGAACTCCACTAAACACAACAGAACAAAATGAACCCACGATTTGACCATGGCCCTCAGAGCTTCGTTTCTTTGTCGCTGAACAAACATATCGAGAAGATAGCCTGACATATTGGGAGCGGTAAGATAGAGCTGGAAGAAAGTGTGATAGTTAGACAACGCCCATGCTGAGCGAATTAACAACGCATGTTTAATTGCAGGGTCAGACTTCTGCTCCTTTGTTAAGTGGGCTAAAACGGTGGTTTGGTCTGAAGAACAGTAAAGGAAGAATGGCAGTTCAAGATGTACCCGTAGTCACACTGTATAACATACTTCTTGTATAACATACTTCTTGTATAACATACTTATACTGTCATGCTTATCACACTCAAGAATTAAACATTTTCATTAGACTCGCAGCCATCACCAGGACTATTTTTCACTCCTGGACAAAAAGTTAGGACAGAGTATTTGTTCCACTCTCTCCTCCTCCTCTTTTATGCCCACGCACTTTCTCTTTTCGGTTTGGACTTTTATCAAAACCTTAAAAGAACAACCTGCTTTGAAAGGTAACCCCAATACAAATGAACTTTTCTTTTGCAAATGCTAGCTCATATACTTCTCCAGAATAACTTCAATTTAAGGTTTCAGCAACAGTCTGAGTCACTAGAGTCGCACTGGATAAAAAATGTCATGGCAAACTCAAATAACTAGCAGAATGCCAAGTCCACAAATGACAATTTCTCCCTTAATAAAATGACCTCTCTCAACTACCACGTCATAGCCAACTAGGATAACAATACCATAAAAGAAGTTTTGTTTTCGTAATAATAAAACGGTCAATTCCCATTTATTATACCATAGCAACACCCTGCCAATCGTAATGTGCAGTACAATACCTGTCATACGAGTCATGACTTTACACTTTTGCTCTAACAGTAAAAGGATACCAAGAGTATTGTTGGTAAAAACAAAGTATAGTATCCGATAAGCTGTGAACTCATTTCTATTCCCTGCAAGCCCCTCTGCATACAGGGCTTTTAACTGCGTCTGACACTGGTTAAACTCCTCCCGGTCTCCCTGTCACAGGTTAAAGGAAACATTAAAACAAAACCCTCTTCATACGTTTTACTTCTGGCATAAAAACGAAGCTCGCGGTGGTAGAAAATTCCACTCATATGTAGTCTGTATTAGTTGTGCCATAAAATAGTTTGAAAGGTGAACATATTTAAATATATTGTTTCGTTTTAACTTTCTTAATAACTCAAGTGTAATATCCAATGAAAAAACACATTTTTACAATCAATAGAATTCAACAAACGGCTGCCTCGCTTTTATGTACCAGAAGTAAACATCTATTGATTTTCAATACGAAAGGGCAAGTGTTGATAAAAGAATAATCTTAATATTAATAAAAAATATATGAACTAACTCTAAAATTACAATAATACCAAGCTGTGAACATTTTATCGTTCTTCCACGTAAACAAAGTGTGTAATTGCGGCTGACTTCAGAAGTATAGCACATCACCAAACTGACTATTTGTTGTGTTGTTCTTGCACGTGAACAAAGCATGAAATTACGGCTGGTTTTCGGAGCATAGCACACCACCAAACTATAACTACTCTGCATGGTTGTACGTCAACAAAGTGTGTATGGAACTGTGACTGTTTGCCATTGTTGTACATGAACAAAATGTGGAATACTGATGCCAGGAGCATACCACAGCACCTAATGTGCATTTCTTACGTATTTGAATTAAAAACCACTTACATTTTATAAAGATTTACATAACAAAGCACACGCACACAAATTTATATGTATTGTTATTATAACAAAGGAAACGAGACTGAAGTCACGTTTTAGTATGTCGATATAACATTTAATTTTAATCTGGCTTTTAATGCACCAATTGACAGCAATTTTAACTCAGATTCAAGTGAATTCCATATTTTTACTCTTCCGTTTACGAATTATTGATAATGTAAAATGTCCCTATCTTTTACCCTGGATTATTTGAAAGTTACAAAATCTTTTTTGCATTTTGTTGTTAATGAAATTGATACTAAGATTACGCAACAATTTCCTTAAATGGTAATAACAGCGTTAAAGCTGTCTAAGCAGAGTTTATGTACAAATTACATTATGTGGCCAAAAAAAATTCTTGCCCGTAATCTAATTACCTTTTCCAAGGCTATCCTAGCGTGAATCTCGTAGACCATCACTGTGAATTCGTCTCTGATCCCTTGAACCTGTCATCAGAGTGCAGAGAACCATCAAAAGATGAAGGACTTGGGTATTTTCAATATGACAATCAGTACAAACAACGATACTACAGTCACGTGTATTTTAATCGACGCCAAAGCGAGAACTAAACTGCATCTGGTAAACTGTAACTTCAAACCATGCATACAATATAGCTACTTTGGTTACAGTCCACCCTCTGAAACAGCGAAAGACGCGACTTAAGAGTAAGTATTAATGAAGAAAATGTTGAGAAAACCAGGGATAGTACAGATCTATAAAAGCAAAATTACAAACATTTTCATGACTTCATGTAAATAGGGTTGAAACTTGTTAAATGGTGATGAGCCAGTTACAGAATTATCGTAAAACAACATTCAATTAAAAAAAGATAGACTTTTGAGTTTTTCTGCAACTTTAAAAGAATTTTGAGCACGCAATTAAAGTATGGATTTAACAAATCCAAGTTGATCATCTTACCGTCAGATCCTGTCGAATGGACTTGAGCTGTTCACAAGCATACTTGTAGTCCAGTTTGCTTTTCCAGTGATCCGTCACCATGCTCAATGATTTCCTAAGTACTTCCAATGGACGGACAGTGGAAGGATCTGGTGCCTGTACGAGCCAATAGTTAGTTCATGTTAGCGTTAACAGAACTCTTCAAGGTAGAAAAGACAAGAGGTACACCACATACCGTTGTTAAGCGGTAATAACGTTTCTCCAAATCCTGACAGCTACCAACTACGTGATACTTGCTCCAATCCATCTCTTCTTCATCTTCAGTGGCAGCTACAAGCTGATATTTTTGAAAGAAATGTGATAAATCATATGCTGTAAATAACTTATCTGGCATTTGCGATGCAAATTTTTAATAAAAAATTCCTAGCAAACTTTAACTTACAGAAGCATTAATTGTACTTAAAATGCTAGGTGAGTTGCGAGGTCCAAGCCGGCTTGCTAAAGACTGAAATCTTTGAGCACGTTTTTGCATCTTTTCTCTGTCCTCAGGAGTATCTTCAAACTTGTACCTAAAGTTAGAGAATACGAAACAATATTACTGTATCACAATTAAGATAATTTTGACCATTAGTTTAAAAGATTTTGGCTGAAATAAAACATCAGTTTTGTTTAAGGCATACAAGATTATTTATCTTATAATTTTACTTTTTTGCCTACCTTTTACCTTTACATAAAAGAATAATTTACAAGAACCAGTTACCAAAAGTTCTGATGAATTAAACATTTGCTCAGTAAAAGAAAGAAACGTCCAACCTCCAACTAATATGCATGCAAGAATGTCCATCAATATCTCTCCTCCCAATGGACTCTTTTAGTTGCTATTAAGAGATGAAAATCATGTTTACCCTAAACCTTGATTCTCCTTTGACTTTGTAGCCCTTGCACCCTTGCCACCCTTAACTGGAGTCTTTCCTTTTCTGTTTTGAGACTTCTTTCCTTTAATTCTTTTACGACCCTCAAAACTTCTCCGTATATCAGGACTGCTGCTTTTACTTCTACTACGACTCCGAGACCTTGACTGTGAGCGTGAGCGTGATCGTGACCTGCTGCGATTCCTTCGCCTCCACAATGGCGATGATCGCCTCCTGCCTGACTGCCATCGGCCTGCCTGACCTCTCTCTTGTCTTGAAGACTGAGACTGCAAACTGCTGATTAAAAGGCAGATAAAATTAAAACCAAACACAAGCTGATACACACCAATATCTCACACTGTTGTTGAACTAAATTACATGCAATCATAAACACTTTCGTATCTTCTTCCCCAGAGGAACTTTTCAACGATAATTGACAAAAATAATATCCTTTAATGCTAAAAGTTTAAGCCTAGGGTGACAACATTTGGTCTAAAATTGTTTTGGAAGAATAGGCTTCATAACTGCTGAAAAAAACAATGCTGAAGTTGACTTAATGTGCCATACAAAATATGCTTCATATGATTTATATCCTATGACCAAATCAGTAACACATATAGCAAAAAAGCTATTACAAAATCACACCAAGCAAAGATTGGTACATCTTTAAAATCTCAAATTGTTGTCTGACTCTGTTTTGATAAGTACACCATAAAAGAAAGCATACTGTACATGTCAGTCCTATTAAACCGATTTTTTGGAGCCACGTCAACTTACCAGGGTAGAGGTTCTTTATCCCAGTCAGTGGTCCAAGCACTACCATCTTTGAATGACGCTGTCAGAGTATGTTTCAAAAATAATTCTGTTGCATCTTTATCTTTCTCAGTTTGACATTTTTCAAAAGCTCGTTGCACATAATCCCTGAAACGAATAACCGATGTTTATAACTACTATGAAAAACTAAAATTGTTTAACCTTTAAGTCCCAAAAACAACGAGTTACATAATGATATAAGTTTTCTCTTTTCCTTTTTGTCTCACAAAAAAAGTCACTTTGATTTAGTACATTTCAACTGCATACTGCCAGTCTTCTTCTGGCAATGGGGTCAACTGGTTCAGGTACAGCATAATGTCCCATGGTGGTATGTTGCGGTTGGCACATTTCAATCCGGCTATTGTTTCTGTGTTAAATAACAATAGCCGGATCATGTAGTCAATACTGGAAGGAGTACTGTAGCCAGAGTTCTCCCAATAGAGTGGTACAGTGGCACTGTACTACTCTATTCTTACTTAAAATAAAAACTGAGGATTTAAAGGTATGGGTAAATTAAGCTCCAAACAACATGTTTTCTTTAACAGGGAACCATTTTGGTCAACTCTATCCTAGGTTACTTTTTTCAGACCAGACAAGTCACACAATGTCTATAGCCATAGCAACATATTGCATTATGCCAGTCAGGTGTCGTATAATCAAAATGCACCTCCGCTCTGCCATCTTGGCTTTGGGGAGAACACTGGTAGCATAACTGCTTTGAAATAAAATTTCCCTGCATTCTATTTTCAAACTATTCAACATATTTCGAAAATCTAAAATCTATACAATTAATTTGGGAAAATTAAAATGCCACAAAACAACATAGTGGTTGCCAATAACTTAACTTGGCCAGTAAAAATATAATAATTTATATTGATGATGATGATGATGATGATGATGATGATGATGATGATGATGATAACGATCTGCTATAAATATTGATTTATTAATAGAATACCTTAGGCTTGGGGGCCACTCCTGTGCAGTGACTTGATCACCTCTACAAATTAAAAGATTATTCTTAAGTAGAGTTTCAAAACAAAATTAAATCAACCATGATAGGCAAATGCAACAAAGATGTTATATAAACAGTGTAACTATACATTACACTTAATCCATTAAGCATACACTCAAAGGTTATAAGGTAAACACACAGAGTTCAGATGATGTTTCAAAGACAACAGCTGGATCATAAAACAGGCTACTTTGGTGTGCATGAAAACAATGATCAATAAAAGGTTCAAAACAGACAGAAGAAACTGTTATCATTTCATATATACCAGATTCTGCTATGTATGTAAGTCAACCCTGTGCATCAGTCAACTCCCCTTTTTCTTGCCCAAAACAATAAATTTTAGAAATTCCATGTATAAGTCAACCTCTATATCTTACAAAATAAAAACATTAAAACATCTTTAAAATTTGTTTTACTTTTAAAATTGCTTTGTTTCAAGTGCATCCAAGGGTCAAAATAGTGGTATCTCAGGAGCCAGAGGAAATCAGAACTTTTTCCAGACTACATGGTTGAGTCGTAATGGAACTCAATATTTTTGTATTGAAAGAAACCAATTCTGGTTTTCACAGGAATGTTTCAACTATAGCTTTGTATAAATAAATGTTTCATATTAGATTTCTATCCTTTTTGAACGGTTGAAAATAAATTGTTGAGCAAAGCCTTTGCTCACGATGCTGCCACTTTTTCCGCTAACAGGTCATTTTGTATTGTGTAATAATAATAATAATAATATTTAATAAATAATAATTATGTAATGTGACATGCTTTTCAGTACTGTGTCATGGCATTGTCACCCTCAACACTATTTTAAACCACAGGTATTAAAGTTGATTTTGAGCCACAACATTTGAGTTGGCCACTAAATAAAATATTTCTTGAAGCCTGTCAGACTACCAGACTTATTTCTTATTTTGTCCCCTAGCAACAACAACAACAACATCTTTATTTGTGCCCTCTGAATTTTACAGACATTTACAAAAGAAAAAAAGAAGGTGAAGTTGTGCGAGTTACTGAGAGCACAGCCACTTAGAAACAGCAGAGGCTAATCGAGCTAAATGGCTGGGCGGTGTGGTCAAAACATGAATAAAATTATAATTTTGATTTTGATTTTGAGGGTCAACAGAAAAGACACACGCAAAAAATTTAAGGATTATGGAAGATAAGGCAAAAAAATAATAATAATAATACATAAATAAATAAATAAACAAAATAAATAAATAAGTAGGAAAAATAAAATAAAATAAGAAATGCCATGGCTTTAGGCTGTGCTCACATTAATTACAAGGTACAACAATTATAACAGTCAACAGATTATCACTTTTTGCTAATTCTACTGATTTATTAATTCTATAGAATTTTGGGAGGTGATGAGACATTTTTTGATCCATGTATAAGTCCCAGAGCAATTTTTAGTCCACAGTAAAGTTCTGGTGTTAATGGTGCTGAACAAAAGAAAGCAGTATAATGAAAAAGATGACTCCCTCTTGTCAATGCTCATAAGAACACAGCAATCAGTTTAACTTACTTTGTCTGTGCTGGTAATTTGTCAGCTTCTTTGTTTTTCACCTCTTCATTCTGGATTTTATTCTCAGTGGAATTGGCTCTGAACCCTGAATTTATTCTATCCTGTTTGTTATTGTTATTGCAATGTTCTTCAAACTGATTCTCTTCTGTGTTTGTTGGAGATGACCAGCTTCTCTGAAATGCTGGTCTGAACTTCTTGTTGGGAAATTGCAGGTTTGTATCAGGAGCATTACCTACATAATAAAACAGGACAAGTGTCTAGTACTAGTTTAAGTGTTAAGTAATATGTTCTTTTTCTACAAGACTGTGTAATGTTTACAGAGCTAGTTTTTGGAAATACTTTTATATTAATCAAAATTGCATTGGTGAATAAGTCCAATCAGTAGTACTGTACCATCCAGAGCTACTGAAACGTCAACCCCACAGGATTGACCTGTGGTCCTGTCCCATCAATTTTCCGCTACAAATTTTAAAATGTGACAAAACAAATTAGAAATTATTGTTGGATACGCCCCATGTAACGGGACATTATCTATTTAAATTACTAATCCTGTGCAGTCCCACAGTAAACCATACGGGTTGTCACAGGACTTTTTTACACTGCTTAAACTACAGGATACTATGGGTTGACGGGATCAACCTGCAGGATTGACCTGTAACCACGTTATAATCAGGGCCTCTGATGTTGTGCGATGGTGCGATCCCGCATAATTGGTCAATAATCGCATCCGATCGCATAATTTGCAAATTTCCGCACAATCG